>JASEVX010000620.1:0-75516 GCA_031761405.1 Serripes groenlandicus
TTGTAGGACACAAAAGTAGTATCCGGCGACGAAGCTAGCGGCTAGCTTTTAATTGCCTTTGCCTGCACAAGGTTTATAGTAAGATTTTCATTTGGGATACACATTTCCATATAACATATAGATATCTATTTTTAAAAAATCTTAACGACCTTAAGCCATATAAATGCAATACAAACACATTAACCAACAGTTACTCTCTGGATATAAGAACATATATATCAGCTTACATACTAGACAATGAAATCGCTTTGCCAGTATTTACGTCTATAAACACTGACGCAAATTGACTCTAAAAA
The DNA here is from genome assembly GCA_031761405.1 of Serripes groenlandicus. Lineage (NCBI taxonomy): Eukaryota > Metazoa > Mollusca > Bivalvia > Cardiida > Cardiidae > Serripes > Serripes groenlandicus. The sequence continues at coordinate 297 of JASEVX010000620.1, forward strand.
CAATTGATATGAACAATATAAGTGATAATCTTATTAGTTTATCTAAAATCCTTAAGAAAGTAATGTTTGACAAAATAGTTCAAATACAATCTAATGAATTTGTCTACAACAAACAAGTTTAGTCCTGAAACTCATTTAGAGTTTATAGTTTGCTTATAACATTTACTGCCAACTATAATGGTTCATACAAGCTGAACGTTTCTAAATTTTTTACAAGAAACGGTTTTTTAATCTGCTCTAATCTAGATCAATTAGATAAAAATACTACATAGGTGCTGAAAATAATATTTGCACAGATATAAACTTTAATATGTTTAATGCCTTCTAGTTATAGAGTTAAAGTTTAGCAGAGGTATGAAAATAAAAAACGGGAGTATATGAAAAAAAATACAAAGTAATTTTTAACAAGTTTAAAATATCATCTTAAATAGAGTGATGAAATTATACTGAGAGAATTTTTAAAATATGCGATAATTGAAAACATTGATTTGCTCTCATCGACCAGGATCAGCCTAAAGAGCAATTTCGCCTCCTGTTGAGTATTCTATTTCGAGAATCACAACTGTATGTATACTCTCTATTCCCCCTGAGACAGAAATGTCGGCCCGGATTAGCTTGCGCGGGACTGCGCAGGCTGATCTCGAGGTCGAAACATATGAGTCGCAGAGTCCATAATGCTGGTTTTGTCGTAGAGTTTCACGTCTCGTGGTTTATGTCGTAAGTTGTGTGTTCTTGTTAATTTTGGAAAAGGAGTCACTTGAATCGCTATACAGCATCGAGCCCAAGTCGGAGGTCATTCAAAGTTTCAATGGTGACCTAGGACTGTGATTGTTGTCGTTTAGGAAGGGTAAATGGGGCTCTCAATATGAAGCACTCTTTCTTTCTTTCACAAGTCGTCTACTTGCAACGAAACAATAGCCCAGATAGCTCAAATAATTCAGCAAGTAACTGGATGGCAAATAAAGAAGCATTTGATCTAAGTTAGCGCCCACAGTACTATTCTGTTCATTTCTGCAATCTATTATAGATTTTTGACCTTATCCGACTTGAGATCAGTATAGGAATATCAGTTATCAATTGGTGTGTATGAATAGATGAGTGGAGTGCGTTCATGCATGCGCCCTTTATAGACAATTATTTAGGCGGGTGTTTGTGTGTGAACACTCTAAGTTTAGATAACTATTTGTTAAAATACTATTGTTACTATATCCTCAAATCACATAATGTGACTGTGCTGGGATGTACTGATAAATGTCGTAATATGAGAAATACCATGCCCATTACGGTATGTTTCAGTTGTATTTTGACGAGAGAAGCTAAACGGAGAAGACAAAGCAATAAACGTGAATACCGTTCCCGTTCCGTTTGAGAGTGGTGATAGAGTGTATTCAGGCTTGCAGAAGGACCTAGAAACAAGCATACTTCACGAAGTCTTAATACTGAGACTACATCGAGTCTCCATACTTGGAGAATGTTACTGTCCTAATATAATAAGTTTGGTAGACACCTTCAAACAGGCAATGGACTACTAAAGATTGTAATCTATGACTCCTTAACACAATCAGTCTTACTACAGTGTGGTAATCTACGACAAGTATCAAAAGCAGCCAGTTACTTGGAAGATTGTTGTGTGGATTACTGGTGTGACAATAACATCTGGAAACACATGTATATGTAAACTGGTCGCCGTGATTTGACTGAAAAATTGTTGAAAACGCGTTTAATTCCCAACTCAATCAATCAATAAGTATGTATGAATTAGGAAATATGGTAATATTGTTAAAGATAGACGTAACATCTATTTAGCATCTTCTAACGTGTTAATGAATAAAACGGGGGGGGGGGGGGGGGGGGGGGGGGGGGGGACCTGTAATATTTAACTAGCCATACATCTTCTTTGGTACTCTTTAATATCCTATGGAATAGACTAGAGAAAACTAGTAATTATTTTGTTGATAAGTCATTACATTCTTCTTGGAACCTTAAAAAACTATGAAAACCTAGAAAATTTGAGAACTATTTGGCTTAACAAACATTCTCTTAGACTGACGCCTTCAAAATAATATATAATAACCTAGTAACTTTTGTAATATTTGAACAGCCCTATATGCATTTGGCGACCTCAACATTATATGGAAATCCTAGGAAAACCTCACTGATTTGATAAGTAATAAAACATCTTTGGCGCCTTCAAATTCAATACATAATTCGTTCTCCTCTTACCGGTAACAGCCTAGGAAAGCATAAGGCTAATACTGGGGGTTTCGAAATGTGATTTGTGAATTATATAGCAATAATGTTCTTAAATCTCTGTAAAACACTAGTCTATTCCTTCTTTGTTTCCATGTAAAATCGACGGGTTTCAGTCCTCAATTGTCTCACTTTCTACGCGTTTCTCATATAGAACACAATATATCATTGAAAAAGTTATCTCTTAGCTTTAAAACAATCCAAAGATTGGGGGATCATGCATGTTGCAAGAAAGAACTCACAAGGCGCAAATGGTTACCGTCATTTTGGACCAAATCGGGCCCGGTCAAAACCGGTATTTAGCATTCTCTACTTTCACTTTCAAACAAGGTCAACATACTAAAAGGGATCAAATCAATCATGTCCGGGTACATCCTATACACATTTACAATGAATGTAAACTCAATGTCATATATTCAATACATTCTGGTGATGGTATACACTCATTTTTACGCAAACAAAGGTTGTTTTTTTATCAGACGAATGCAGCAAAATCGATAAATGAATTAATTACAGTCCCTGAATTTGGTTTGTTGAGGATGGAATAGATTAAATACAAATTGAAATGAGACACTCACCTTTTTTCTCGACATGTTTCGTCCGTCAAAACCTGATGTCTCCTCAATATGTTTCCACGCACAACACAGTGTTGTGCATGGGGAAATAAGGATTCGTGCTTTCGTTCTGATTCTTTCAATTTGTTGGGTGAAGATCTAAATTACATGCATCCTATTGTCTTTTTAACTAATGACCTATACATATTTATAAACAATCTATTGGCGAAATTAAATCTGTTCAATATTTGAAATTATTTCGTTCGTATGTATTCAATATGTATCCTCTCCACTTACTTTCGTAACAGATAGCACTACTTGTTTTCAGTTCAAGGAAACGTTGATGGAACGTGTAGTTCAAATCATGGACAGGAATACGGTATCGAAACGGAATTCCTCAATCATATTTAAAGCCGAATTTGTGTCCAACAGTGTTTCTTATTTTTAATGATACCTCTATGATATTGACAGGCCGTTGTCGTGAACTAGCTAAATACATTGACAGGTCGTTGTCGTGAAGTATTTAAATACATTGACAGGTCGTCGTCGTGAAATAGCTAAATACATTGACAGGTCGTTGTCGTGAAGTATTTAAATTCATTGACAGGCCGTTGTCGTGAAATAGCTAAATACATTGACAGGTCGTTGTCGTGAAGTATTTAAATACATTGACAGGTCGTTGTCGTGACATATCTAAATACATTGACATTCTTGTTTCAACTTTTCACCACAAACGAAGTTTATTGGGGGAATATAGAAGAGAGCGTGTCGGTCAGTCTTTTGATTTGGTACACAGGTCAAGTTCGAGCTTTGTTTACAAACTACTAATTTTGTATGGAGTTAATGCTCATTTTCAACTAAAGATTTGTTAAAAGAATGTGATGAAAGGGTCTATGAATTTAATAATTTTAAAACACTGACTTGAGACCATAAAATACAGGTCAAGTTATATAATATATATAATTAACGTCGTGCTGGTTCATAATCTCTTTCTGTGCATTTCTAGCTAGGATGACGGTATTTGCACATTTCTATTTAGTGATATTTAAGGAGAGATAGTTCCAATGTCAAGATCATTTGTTCCTTTTATAACTACGATTGTTTGTGTCGTATCATTGGAAACTGCTTCTCATTCCACATCCATTACCTCTTAAATCCCCCCGTATTGAAAATACAAGCCGGGTCTGCGACGGTCTTACTGATGGGATCCGGAATTAAAGAAAATCGATACGGACTCGATGCTAAGGAATTATATACATTTAACACAAATAAATTCATAAATAATTTAATGAACAATGCGAAGACGAAGAAATCATGGCACCAAAGACGAAACTCCTTCAATGAAGAAGTGAAAGTTCCCAAAATTGTCCTTACAAGAACAGGGTGATATTTAAGTACTTACTTGTCCTCGTATATATTTATTTAGGTTTGATTACGACTGAATTGTCTGTAACAATAGAAATAACGAAGCGTGTAAAATGATCCAGTCTCCGGTATTTTTGTAACTTGTAAAATCGCAATATCTCGGACGCTCTCGGGAGACAGGGTAAAGAGAGTTTGGTCAAGAGACTTCACCCTTCATTATAGTCACCCTGCAAGAACACACGGACCATCTACCAGCAAGAATTTCAGAAAACGATGAAAAGGAAGTAGAGGTAGGGTTAACATTGAAGCTCGAGAGGTCAATCTCATTCCTGCCATAGTTCCATTCCTTATCTGAACAATATACTGAAGATATATCAAAAGACTAAATATACTCTAATACATAATAAAACTTTTTGGGTACAGGTATCGTCGAAGGTAACCCAATTTGGAAAAGTATAATTATAAGTTACCTATGGTACAATCTCATTAAAACCAGACCTTTGCTTAGCTCACTCGTATATATAGATCTGATGACTATCCCAAACAGGTCGGCTCACATTGACCTTTGCGTCAGCCAATCACATTGTCGCCTAGAAAATCGTTCGGTATAAAACAAGGAAAATGACCCACGTTAATAAAATATGTAATGAAGCGGTGATTGTCAAGTTTTTCAATTGTAACGAAGAGATCGTTGGTTGTACCGAGCGATTTTATTGGATAAAGGACACAATCACGTGCTAATGTGTTAAGTGTATTAGGTCAATTCGAGAGGACCTTTTATGTCTGGGCGTCAGATCCAATATACGTACAGCGGAGTATTTTAGTCTGATTTGAATGAGATGGCAAAGGGTGCGGCCTCTGAATATTTGTCAAAACGCATTCGAGCAATCCTTATTTCCCACTGCTTTCACGCTCGTATTATTTGGTTTGCTTAGAGCACGGGAATTTACAGACATCAACAATGAGACACGAGACAGAACAGTAATGTTATAAAACATTACTCCATGACTTTATCGGAAAGAGAAGTGAAACGAATCGTTAGATGGTAAAATAAAGGGCAATTTTTGGAAATTCTGTCATCCTCTATATGCCTGAAAATGGCATCATAACAAAAGTAACATCGGGTGTTATGGTATAAGGGAGATAACTGGAACACATTTTAGTAAATCCACTGAAGGGTCCCTCAAATGTAAGACGTTGCTCTTGTAGAGTTAATTGTAGTGTATCTGTCATTGAATAATGGAAAGTGGGGAATTCCTTATTGAATTTGAATCTTGTATTTAAAATTGCCTACCGTCCCACCTTAAACATGAGAATTATATTTTTTGTCAATTTCAAGTGATCTCTCTTTGAATACTTGTGTTGTTACGTTATCTCAAATTGACTTAAAATTTGAATGCGCATACTTTGGATTAAAATTGATATACCTTAGTCTGTTTTCGTAATATGATCATAAGTATCATTCTTCAGGTCGTGTGCAAAGCAATATTTGTGCTGACGAAAATCTAAATATTGTAAATTCTAGTATCATTATTTTAAAGTATTCAGTAGAAAAATTGGATATGAGACTTTTGAAAGCATTTTTACAACAGAAGAATTTGCTCATAGTGCGAATTTTCAACTCAATTCAATAATTGAGCCGATCTCCGAGAAAAACCAATAGTTAAGCCTCTGCGTAATGTATCGATTCAGATCAGACTGCGCAGACTAATCCGGCCGACACATACCGCCTCAGGGGGATAGAGGTATAGAGTAATGATTCCTGAAACAGAAAATCCACAGGAGGCGAAAAGTGTCTGTCAGGGTTAGCCTGCGTGGCATGCTTAGGCTGATCCGGGTCGATACTTTACGCAGAGCCCACAATGTAGGTTTTCTCGCGGGACGGCTCAAGTATACCGAGATGTTTGCTGCAGAATCTTTGTTTGTGGGAATGAGTTAAGAAAGTAAACATGTTTGCTTTTCCTACTCATCTGTGCCCTTGGAATTCCTGTATGATCTGTTTGTTTACTTTCCATATTTCGTGTTTCCACACAACAGTATTTTTAAGCAACTGGCTGCTTTTCCACATAGATTATTGGAAGACGAATGACGCTTGTCGCATTGACTTTTATCAAACCTCGGAAAAAATGCTGACCGAGCTGGGGTTCAAACTCACAACCCCTGATTTGACAGCCGGCGTAGCTACCGACTGAGTTACCGGGGGCCGGCTGGAGCAGTCGGCTATCAAAATTGAATATAAGGTAAACGTTTCAGGTTTTGGATAAATTGATTGATTGTTCGGTGATTTACGCCAATTTCAAAAGAAATATTTCAGTTATATCACGTCTTTTTCTATATAAATTACCAGTACTACTGGTCCATTTATCTTGACATCAGGCAATCAGTCGAAATGCTAACCCCGCAACCTTGAGAGCCAAAGAGGGCAGCCATTACTTCCATGATGTTTAAAGTGTTTGGTATGAACCGACCGGGAATCGAACCCACGATTTCCCGCACCCGAGTCGGACGCTTTACCATTACTCCACCGAGGCGGTCTCAATAAATTAAATAAATGATTAAATGGTTTTTTTTTGTTTTTTTAAAAGTTCAGTTACTAAAGACACTCATAACTATTCGCCATTGTGCCGAGCATAAACTTGACAAATTACAAACAGAACACAAAATAATCAAAGTTTGCCTTTTCCCAGATACAGCAAATCTGCAGCAGACGAATTTGAAAACATATTGTCAAAAATACTGAAAACCTGTTAGAATAAAGAAATTTATACTTTTGCCACAATGTTATCAATGTTCGTTTGCTGCCGAGAGGTCAAAAAACGTCTGTATGTGTTAAATGGGTTAATAACGCATAAAGGTGAAGTTTATGCAAACAGAATGCAACTTCCTAAACCCGACAATACATGGGTTATTCTATATACTAACGAATATTGACAATGGGATTACCTGGAAATGTCATCCTAAATTTCAGAGGACTAGATAAGAGGGAATGAACAGGTATTTTCCCCACACTATTTCTGTTATAACTCAACCAAATCCTATGTTGTAGGTACTCAAAAGAATCGTCTTAGCTTATATTAATCACGCTCGATGTTTGCTTCCTGGAGACTACCCAGTACTCGCGCCGTTTGTGTGAAAATAAATTCCAAAGTCAAAACCCGCTCTTCACTGGACTCTAACCCGGGACCTTTCGTAAATGATTCAACTGATGAAAATCTCTCTCTAATCTGTTTTCTTTATTTCCATTGAATTCACCATGAATCAAACATGAATTAGTTCCTTGACATCTTGGGGGATTTACAAACATTTAGATGTATGGCATTAGAAATGTGTGGATTAAGACCATACAATAAATTCCCTGATATCTTGGGGGAATTTAACAACATTTAGATGTATGGCATTATAAATGTATGGATTTAGACCATACAATAAGTTCGCTGATATCTTGGGGGATTTAAAAACATTTAGAGGTATGGCATTAGAAAGCTGTGGATTAAGACCATACAATAAATTCGCTGACATCTTGGGGGATTTAAAAACATTTAGATGTATGGCATTAGAAAGGTGTGGATTTAGACATACAATAAGTTCGCTGATATCTTGGGGGATTTAACAATATTTAGATGTATGGCATTAGAAAAGTGTGGATTAAGACCATACAATAAGTTCGCTGATATCTTGGGATATTTAAAAACATTTAGATGTATGGCATTAGAAATGTGTAGATTAAGACATACAATAAGTTCGCTGATATCTTGGGGGATTTAAAAACATTTAGAGGTATGGCATTAGAAAGGTGTGGATTAAGACCATACAATAAGTTCGCTGATATCTTTGGGGATTTAGAAACATTTAGATGTGTGGCATTAGAAAGGTGTGGATTAAGACATCAAGTCCGCTGACATATTTGGAGATTTAAAAACATTTAGATGTATGGCATTAGAAAGGTTGATTAAGACCATACAAAATGTATGACATAAGAAAGGGGTGGATTAAGACCATACACGATATATGGCATTAGAAAGGTGTGGATTTAGACCATACAAGATGTATGGCATTAGAAAGGTGTGGATTTAGACCATACAAGATGTATGGCATAAGAAAGGATCGGATTTAGACCATACAAGATGTATGGCATTATAAAGGTGTGGATTTAGACCATACAATATGTATGGCATTATAAAGGTGTGGATTTAGACCATACAAGATGTATGGCATTATAAAGGTGTGGATTTAAACCATACAAGATGTATGATATTAGAGAGGTGTGGATTTAGACCATACAAGATGTATGGCATTAGAAAGGTGTGGATTTAAACCATACAAGATGTATGGCATTAGAGAGGTGTGGATTTAGACCATACAAGATGTATGGCATTAGAAAGGTTTGGATTAATACCATACAAGATGTATGGCATTAGAAAGGAGTGAATTAAGACCTACAAGATGTGTGGCATTAGAAATGAGTGGATTTAGACCATACAAGATGTATGGCATTATATAGAAGTGGATCAAGGTCATACAAGATGTATGGCATTAGAAAGGTTTGGACTTAGATCATACAAGATGTATGGCATTAGAGAGGTGTGGATTTAGACCATACAAGATGTATGACATTAGAGAGTGTGGATTTGAACCATACAAGATATATGGCATTAGAAAAGTGTGGATTTAGACCATACAAGATGTATTGCATTAGAAAGGAGTGGATTTAGACCATACAATATGTATGACATTAGAAAGGTGTGGATTTAAACCATACAAAATGTATGGCATTAGAAAGGAGTAAATTAAGACCTACAAGATGTATGGCATTATAAATGAGTTGATTTAGACCATACAAGATGTATGGCATTATATAGAAGTGGATCAAGGCCATGCAAGATGTATGGCATTATAAAAGTGTGGATTCAAACCATACAAGATGTATGGCATTAGAGACGTGTGGATTTAGACCATACAAGATGTATGACATTAGAGAGGTGTGGATTTAAACCATACACGATGTATGGCATTAGAAATGTGTGGATTTAGACCATACAAGATGTATGGCATTATAAAGGAGTGGATTAAGACCATACAAAATGTATGGCATTATAAAGGTGTGGATTTAGACCATACAAGATGTATGGCATTATAAAAGAGTAGATTAAGACCATACAAGATGTATGGCATTAGAAATGTGTCGATTTAAACCATACAAGATGTATGACATTTGAATGGTGTGGATTTAAACCATACAAGATGAATGGCATTAGAGAGGTGTGGATTTAGACCATACAAGATGTATGGCATTAGAAAGTTGTGGATTAAGACCATACAAGATATTTGGCACAAGAAAGGTGTGGATTTAGACATACAAGATGTATGGCATTAGAAAGGAGTGGATTTAGACATACCAGATGTATGGCATTAGAAAGGAGTGGATTAAGACCATACAAGATGTATGGCATTAGAAAGGTTTGGATTTAGACCATACAAGATGTTTGGCATTAGAAAGTTGTGGATTTAGATTATACAAGATGTATGGCATTAGAGAGGTGCGGATTTAGACCATACAAGATGTATGATATTAGAGAGGTGTGGACTTAGACCATACAATATGTATGGCATTAGAAAGGTGTGGATGTAGACCATACGAGATGTATGGCATTAAAAAGGTGTGGATTAAGACCTACAAGATGTATGGCATTAGAGAGGTGTGGATTTAAACCATACAAGATTAATGGCATAAGAAAGGGTGGATTAAGACCATACAAGATGTATGGCATTATAAAGGGTGGATTAAGACTATACTAGATGTATCGCATTAGAAAGGAGTGGATTACTACCATACAAGATATATGGCATTACAAAGGAGTGGATTAAGACCATACAATCAGTTTGAATACCGATCGGTGCAATCGATCATGTACAGTTGCAATTGTACATATATAAACGTTTTTTAATGGTTAACCATTTTTATAGAATAAACACTATTAGTTCCACTTTTGACAAACAATGTAGGAAAAGATTAGGGTCAGAAAAGAGTCATAATATGCATTGTTAATACCGTATTTGACCAGCATGCCCTACATCATACACACATAATGTTCTAAAAGCTACACTTACTTTGTTTGTTACGGTAATAAGAAAGAGTTTTAGTGGTAAACGTTTGTTTACTTCCTCCTTATCGGGATATTTTGATTTGTTTAAACCATTCCGCCCACATACAGCAAATCTGCAGCAGACAACTTTGAAATCATTTAAGCAAAAATATGGAAGATCTCTATAAATGAATGTATGATAACTGAATAGAGTTGGCCACATTGCATCAAAATTAGAATTGCTCATTATGAGCGATTTCTTCTTTTGCCACAATGTTTTCAAAACACTTCTGCTGAAGAGTTGCAAGAATGCGTCTGTATGTGGGAAAGGGTTTAACGTTTTCAAAATGCAGCAAATCTGCAGCATACAACTTTGAAATCGTTTAGGCAAAAAAATGGAAACTCTATATGAACGAATGTATGATAACTGAATAGATTCGAAAACATTGCGGCAAAATGAGAAATTGCTCATTATGCCCAATTTTTTCTTTTGCCACAATGTTTTCAAAAGTCTTCTGCTGCAGATGCACCAGAATGCGTATGTATGTGGGAAAGGATTAAAACTGTAGCAAATCTGCAGCATACGACTTTGAAATCACTTAGGTAAAAGAAATAATCTTACAATGTTTTCAGCCCCGTATCAAAGGTATCCATCAACATTAAAATATTTAGATCTGACATCTTTAGGCTCGGATATATCAATAGAAGTCAAATCTGTAAATGCTTTCTAAATCACTGCTACATTATTGTAAAGTGGTGCAAATATATACAAGGAAAGGATAAAACTTTATAATAGAATACATTTCAATAAACGTTTATAACGAACACATATTGCAAAATCAAATGAACACATATGTGCAGGTGCATTTTACTGAACATATCATGGCATTGTGGCAAAATGAGAAATTGTTCTTAAAGTACAACAGTGTTTTTAAAAGTCGTCTGCTGCAGATGCGTCTGAAGGCGTCTGCAGATGAGAACGGGTTAACAATATAAGCATTCCTGAGTTATGATAGGATCATGCAAGATCGATTTTTGTATTTGTGGGTTAGCGTTGACAACGTTAATTAATTCATAGATTTGATATGCTAATTAGACGCCGTATTTCAGCCAATCAAAAAAATCGATTTGCTCTGTGCGGTTCACTGGATTGCCGAACGCGGTTTGTGAATAACAAACAAAAGTCATGTGATGCATGAGAACCTGTTAGTTTTAATTAATTTAATTGTTTGTTTGCGATGCTTATCGATGGGCGTGGTTTAAACTCCGATCTGGGATCTATGAATTGACTAGAGATCGTAGGAATCACACGTGACGGAGTGGTAAGTTTGGATGACCTTGAGACTGGGTGTTCCGGGCTAGATTCATACTCGCGGAGGACAATGTGCAATGTAAATTACTTAGCTTGGTACTGGTTTTGTGGTACTGAAAAAAGCGTTCTGTTACCGTTATAAAACTGATTTATTGTTGAAAACAATAATGATTACTTATCTACCAATAAAACACAAAAACGAATAAGTCATGTCATGTCAAAGATTGAACACCAAATAGAAGACTACGATCTACCTTAATCCTTTCTCTAATACGCTTTCTGAACGTCTTTGTCTACTAGTCTAGAGCAACTTAAATTTAAAATAAACATATATAAATTCTCATGTGATTTGCATAATAAATGTATTTTTAGCTAAATAACTTATTACGACTTATGAAGATAATGTCCTCAGATTTATAATATTTTGTTTAGTTGGCCATGTATATAAATATCTGTTAATACATTTTAATCTCAGTCCGGAATATTTCGAACAAATTAGCAAAAAAATTGTATTCGTGTTCTACTAGTCCTATATAACGAAGAACTAGACTGTAGGAAGATATACGTTACTGCCTATACAAATATGAGTCAAAATGATTTATATTTTATTAAAGTTTATTTATGTATATTTCAGCACCGTTATTCATTATTCTTTAACTCTTTCGCTGCTGAATCTGAAAGTGGCAAACAATGCAGATTTCAGGAGAAACAACCTGTTGTGAGCTGTCTCACATGACTCTGCATTGTTTGCAAAAGCCTTAAATTGCCTATGCCAGCAAAAGGGATGGTGCCTATCATAACAATCGAGTTGATGACACAATTATATCAAGACAATAGCGCAGCAGAAATTATGATTTGCTGTAACACACGGATGTCGACAGATAGTACATTTTTCGAGTCATCAGACGTTCGAGTGATCACGAATCCGATGTAACTGTGATGTAACTTTGATACCGAAACGATAAAGACAACAAGACCCCCATTTCCCCTAGAGTGACTCGTGAAAATATTGTATTTAATATATACGAACTATCGTTATTTAGATAATAAAACGTTTAATCATGATACTTAACATGCAGGATTGGAATGAAATTGGTCGATTTCATCGTGCTCTTTTAAACTTTCAAGTGTAATTGTGTTTATTTACATTCGATCAATGTTACGTCTAATGTCCGTTATTGAAACCAAAAAAGTTGTTATTTAAAGCAGTACAATTGCTCAAATTCGCATTTTTCTAGTTTTGATAAGCTTTAACATAACTCTAAAGAAAGTGCAACATAATCCCGATCAATTTAGGTCATATTCTTGAGTTTAAACGATGTACACAGTGATTATAGTTCAAAAGTTGATTTTCGATTTATTTGCTCCCCTGCCAAAAATCAAACGGAAATTAATATTATGCAGTTGACCTCTTTGCGTGACCTTTTACACATGCGCAATACATACAGCAATTGTCGCATTTGTGTAAACAAAATTGCACCTTAAATCGGTTCGGCAGGAAAAAATGCATACGCCGCGCACGAAACATCAGTAAACATATGATGAAAAGAATTAGAAATGAAAATAGAATGAGAATAACCATTAGCAAGGAAGATGGGAAATGTGGAAGATGGATCTGATGGTATCGAAAACAAACGGATCTGTGGAAAACTCTTCTCGTTCTCGGTGAGTATTTTGTTCGGACGTTTTTTGACAACTCCAAATGTCTTGTATGCCTGAATACGTATTGAAAAGACAGCCCTAAACTTTAATAAACCCGGTATTTATATAAACACAACTCATGTATCATTTATTTTGCTTGAAGTCGCTGTTTACTATATCTTCACACAATATTGTAACGTACACACGACATGTACAAACTCATGGGGCCCCCCAAAGGGGTAATTATTAACTCGCAACATGATCGTCGTAGGTGATTTCCCACAACAGCTAGATCACCTATCTGCACGTAAAACTTCTGTGAGTGTCAAGCATACATTTATTTAAGTTGTTTTATTTCGTATTCTTCTAGGATCTGATAAATAATTTTGTCATACTAATAATTATTTGTGTATCCAATGATTTAGCCATTTTAAGACCAATATATTTACATTATATTGTGAGGAGAATGTAAGACAAAATGTAACATCTTAGTAATTGTTAACCCTTTCGCACTTGCAGACGCACTTTGATGCATATGTAGCAGACGCATTTTAAAACATTGCTGCAAAATAAGTAATTACTCATTATAAACAATTTCTTTTTCCACAATGTCTTATTCAGTAAGTTGACTTTAACTTATAGAGCTTTTCCAGTGTATTGCCTAGATTTTTTGTTCAACCATCTGCTGCAGATTTATTGTATTTGGGAAAGAGACCACTATTTGACTGAAACTTTGTCAGACAGTTTATCTGAATTATATCTAGGTCTAGTTTGGATATGTGTGATTCTGGGTCAAATACTAAGTGAAATATGAGGAAAACCTAGAAGCTGCATTTCTGAATCTAGAATGATGAAAACTTGTTTTCATGTTTTTAATTTCTTATCTCAAATGATGGATATATGTTTTTTCAACAAATCTATATGGCTTGAACAATTTTTTTAAAGGGTCACAGAAGGAATATTTCTACTTATTTATCTTGAAATCAGGCAAGCAGATTCAGAGAAGAAATAACATGCATAATTATATGGTAAAAAAAGGTAATACTAAACCTTTTCAAGAATGTTTTTAAAAGTAGTCTATCACAAAAAAAGGTTAACAGAATGGGATGTCATTGTTAATATAACAATTCTCAGATCATCGTTTTTTTTTATATAGATACCAAAGGCTATTCAACAAGAAGAGTACAAGATACACTGCATATGTTGTGAAGAGTACTAAAATATTAGCCAATATTCCATTGCTAAAGAAGAAAGACTGAAGGACAATGTTGTCGGCATGAAAAGGAAGATGGTACATGAAGAATACGAAAGACAAATCAAAATATAGCAAATATATTTATAATTGAGCACATATCCATTCGAAAATATACAATGATTCCTAGTAGACCCTGATCAGTCTGTGCATTTTTGCAGTCTGATTACAATTCAGACTATTCATAAATAAACAACTCACAAAAGCTTTAAATAAGCTTCTGATGAATTGTGTTCACTAACAAAACTGCATAGGAACCTGTTAATGTAAGTCTAAACTAATCACTGTCACATATGCACTTTCACATGCTTTGACTTTAAAGTTATCAAAAATCTTCTGTTGCATTTACAACAAAAAGGTTATTATACCCCCAGATACATAGTATATGGGGGCTATATACATGTAGGAGTCACGCTTGTCGGTCCGTTGGTCTGTGGACATTTCTTGTGAACACTATTTCTCAGCAACCCTTAGTTAGAATTTAATATAACTTCACAAGAATGATTGATACCAAGTCTAGTTGTGCATATTGTGGGCGTGTTGCACTGCAATTATTTTTAAATGAGTTATGGCCCCTTGAATTTCTCATACATACTACATATATGTCCATATTTTGTGAACCCTATTTCTCAGCAACCCTTTATCAGAATTTAATACAACTTCACAAGAATGATTGATTTCAAGCCTAGTTGTGCATATTGTGGGCGTGTTGCACTGGAATTATTTTTAAATGAGTTATGGCCCCTTGAATTTCTCATACATATTACATATATGTCCATATTTTGTGAACACTATTTCTCAGCAACCCTTTATCAGAATTTAATACAACTTCACAAGAATAATTGATACCAAGCCTAGTTGTGCATATTGTGGGCGTGTTGCACTGGAATTATTTTTAAATGAGTTATGGCCCCTTGAATTTCTCATACATATTACATATATGTCCATATTTTGTGAACACTATTTCTCAGCAACCCTTCATCAGAATTTAATATAACTTCACAAGAATGATTGATACCAAGACTAGTTGTGCATATTGTGGGCGTGTTGCACTGGAATTTTTTTTAAATGAGTTATGGCCCCTTGAATTTCTCATACACATTACATATATGTCCATATTTTGTGAACACTATTTCTCAGCAACCCTTCATCAGAATTTAATATAACTTCACAAGAATGATTGATACCAAGACTAGTTGTGCATATTGTGGGCGTGTTGCACTGGAATTATTTCCATATTTTGTGAACACTATTTCTCAGCAACTGCAACCCTTCATCAGAATGTAATATAACTTCACAAGAATGATTGATACTAAGCCTAGTTGTGCATATTGTGGGCGTATTGCACTGGATTTTTTTTTAAATGAGTTATGGCCCCTTGAATTTCTCATACATATTAGTCCATATTTTGTGAACACCATTTCTCAGCAACCCTTTATCAGAATTTAATACAACTTCACAAGAATGATTGATACCAAGCCTAGTTGTGCATATTGTGGGTGTGTTGCACTGGAATTGTTTTTAAATGGGTTATGGCCCAGGCACCAGCTGGGGGTATTCATCACCTTCAGTGATATTTCTAGTTGAATATTAAATGGATTTTCTACATATTATAATTGATTTGTGTTAATCCTTTCCCCCATACAACAAATCTGCAGCAGACTCCTTCTAAAATGACCATTGAAATCATTGAAGCAAAATAAGAAATAGCTCAATATGAGCCATTTCTCATTTTGCCACAATGTTTTTAACTTTTTTCACTAAATTAAAGTTTCCAGAATTCATCTCTATTTCTAAAACATTTTTATTCAAATATGGAAACTCTTTATAATAACTAGTAAAATTGAAATGAAAACATGGCGGTAAAAGAAACACATATAGCAAATGCTCCTGCTAATAAGGGTTAAAATTTGATCAATAGTTGGAATGAAGCGCAAATGAAATAGCTTATCAGTAAAGGACATTTGTAATAATGCATCAATCTTTGAACAATTTAAAAAAAGAGAACCACCACAGGAACATTACTGTGAAGTTTAATTGATATGTGGGTCCATTGGTTTAAACGGACATGTCGTTGAAACTAAAAGTTTATTTTACAACTTTTCTGATGCCGACGAATCAATATGGCTTGAACAACATAATATGTACAGTGTCACTACAGAAACATCTCTGCTAAACTATCTTGAAATCAGACGAGAAATTTGATAAGGATGGAATTTTGAAGTAATGTCATTTTGCCCCCTTTCTGATGCCATCTGGCAGCCATTTTTTCAACCAAACAATATGGCTTGAGTACATTTTGTAGAGTGTCACTCAAGGACAATTTCTACTAAATTATCTTGGGAATTAGACAAGCAGATTCAGAGAAGAAGAATTTTAAAGTTATGTCATGAAATTGGTCCAGTGCATAAGGAGGAGATGTCATTTGAAACTAAAAGTTAATTTTACCCCTTTTCTGATGCCACCTCCATCCTATGTCTTTACACCAATCAATATGGCTTAAACAATTAGTGTAGAGGGTCACCCAAGGAACATTTCTAGTAAAGAAAAATTGAATCTATCAAGCAGATTCAGAGAAGAAGAATGTTAAAGATTAGCCATTTCCCCCCTGCTCTGAGGCCTGAGCAACCAAAATCCTTCATAATTGTTTTAATCTTTGAACAATTTTGAAAGTGGACCATTAAAGAACTATTCCTGTGAAGCTTGGTTGAAATTTGTCTAGTGGTTTGGGAGGAGATGATGAGTTATTTGTAATTTTAATTGACCAGGATCTGCAGAGGTTCAGATAAGAAGGGGTATTAAGCTCTTTTCCCCATAGTTTCTCTCTTAAAGTAAACCCTATATTGTGGGTACTCAAAAGAATCGCCTCACTGAGACGATTCTTTGGAGTACCCACAACATAGGGTAAGATGGTCAAACAAAGATTTTAGAACATGTAAAACAAGTTGGCTTTTGTGAACAGTATAAAACCTGATCCTTTTTTGCATCCACACATTCTGTTCAGGATCTACACTGTTCATATACTACTTAGACAAGCTTGTTATAAAATGTTGTCAACGTCTGAAGATATTCAATGATATTGCTTGCAAGAAACATTTTTTAGTTGTTGGTTAAAATATGTATACAATAAATGTCATCATTCTTTAGTTACACAATTTATTTGGAGTTCCCATTGTGGACCAAGGTTAGACTGCATATATGTATCTAGGATGTCCTTGGTCAACAATGTTCTCAAATGTTAAAAGTCCTTATGAATGTTATAAATCAGCATGTGGTGTCTCAATGATTAAGTTTTCATGACATTTGATTAACATTTAGTTTTGAATCCCTCTATTTAGAAATTGTTATATCTGCTTTTTCTGTCCATCCATGTAAATGAATTAAAATACTGAAATGAAAATCTATAGAATAATTGAAAAAAACTGTCTTTAACAAAACAGCAATGTGTCAAGAAAGTTTCTTTTAACTCTATTTGAAGAGCCTGATCAAACTTCACTCAGGCATATATATATTGATCTAGAAGTACACTTACCAAGAATCATAACTGTTAAAATGTAATTTAGCAAACTTATATACATTGTACTTTTTAACCATATCTCAATATATCATTTTGGAAAATCATTTTTGTAGAATTACATCTCATTGCTAAATGTTGATAATAATACACATTTATAATTAAAACATGTATCAAACTGTCAACTTTGCTGTTCCATTGACAGATCAAACTGTTATTGCTCAAATGATGCTGCCACAAAATAAACTGTTGATAGTCTGTATGCCTTTTTCTCTCATTATAAGAATCTTGCAGGGTTGTGAGAATGTCTATCCTGTAGCTGGTGGCTACCTCTAAAATTGCCTCACCAAGGCAATTCACTTAAGTCCTCACTCCTGCAAATAATAACAAAATATATGATATTTATATATACATCATTTCTATTCAAACAACAAGAGGGCCCTGGGGGCATGAACTGGTCAAATGCTCAAGGTGATCTAGACTAGTATTATCACTGTCTGTCTGTTGATTGTAACTTTAAGCTTCAACATCTCCCCCATAACCACCAGACAAATTTTACCCAACTTCACAGGCCAAGCCACAACATCTCATCTATAACCACCAGACAAATGTCAACCCAACTTCACAGTAATTTTCTGACAAAGATTCAAGATGCTTATGCAAGGATCACTAATAATGTCTTTGAAACACCAGAGGTATAATGTATTATTTTGTATATGTACTGTATATCATAGAGTTATGACTGAAACTGATTAATACCCCCACAATACCTTTTCACATAAACATATGACACTCAGAATAAAACAATGGTCTAGTTTTATCCTTTCTCACATACCACAACTCTGCAGCAGATGATTTTGAAATCAAAACTTTAAAATTAAAAACATCTCTATAAATAAAAGTATGAACATTGAAATTTGGATAGAGTTTAAAACATTGTGGTAAAAGGCGGAATTGCTCATTATGATAAATTTCATCATTTGTTTTCAAACCCATTCGTCTGTAGAGGTGTTCGAAGTTTCAACTAACTGCTTTTCTAAATAGACTAAACACATTGGTGGCAGATGAAATACATAAGAAAGAATGTTTGCCTTGAATTGACAGCCCTTGTTAATGGTTTGCAACCAAAGCTTTGGGTAATTTTAAAATACCTTAATTGTGAATACTATATGACATATTAAACATACAATGTTTATGAAAGTTTATCAGAACATTTCTATCTACTTCAAATTTCAGTCAGTTTCAAAACTGGGTTTTACGGAGTCAAACATAAGTTCACAAGGTCAATTGTAGAAAACCTTCTTACCACTATTATTATTAAGGCCACATCTTTCATCAATTGATCATTCAAGTCATATCTACCAACTCATAAAATTATCATACACATTTGGACATCTACTTACTGCAAACACAGATAGACATCTGTCTTGGGGAAAGTCACAACACTCCCTCAGCTTCTCTGTTGGTATATGTCTGCATCTGCCACATACACATACATTTGGTACTTCTGTCATAATTTGTTGGACCTGCTGGGGTAACTAGGATGAAGGTTCTCTGTCTGCCAATTTCTTAATATATCTTTGTAATTGTCCTCTGACATTTCATCAACATTCAACAGTGATCTGTAAACAAAATAATCACTGTGACTTGAAGGCAGCCAAGAAGTATAATTCTGAAAAATGGGTTTTAAGCTGTAATTCACAGAATCATACATTCACTTTAACAATTTGACAATAACACAGCATTTGTAACCCTCCAAAAATGCTTGACATTCATGTTAACATATGTTGATTTATAAAAGAATTGTGATTTATTGCTGATGCTAGTTCAAAAGTAGAAATATATTGAAATACTGGTAATAGTATTTTCCCCCTTAACTTAAACAAGTTATATAATTATATAATTATTATAATGTATTATGTATATTTGCAAGGACATACCTAGGGGAGTAAATGTTCATCTGTTGAGGATTCATGTACATTAAATTGTCTTGGTCACATTAGTACAGAAGTATTTCTCACATTAATAGTATCCTGGCAACTAACTGCTTGAAACGTTGGGTCAACATGACATTCTTCTTCTGCCTCAACCCTTTACAAACACAACTGTCACCTCCTCTTCACAATTATGTTCAATATTACTCTGAAAGCAAAATAAGAACAATTTTAAGATGAAGCCTATATCAGAGGGAGCTATATATATATATGAAACTTGAGTGTTCAGGATCATTTCACCTATGTGAAGTTAAATATATATCTCAAATATGTGGATATGGATAGGAAACCTAACATATTTTTGTTATTGTTTGGATCTATTAGAGTTTGCAAGTTTCAGCTTTCCATCTGAGGGCATGAAATATTGTTAATATGTAAAAAATATAGATGAATTTTCAAAACAGAGTTTATCTTAGAAATACATGGGTCAACTGAAGGAATTAAAATTTGTGGATAACTGAAAAAGGGGCTTGTTAAAGTCTAAGAGAACTACACAGAGACAAAAATGTTTATATTTAAGTTATTTCTATTTTAAAAGGTCTCTGATCTATATTTTTAGATTTTGTGTATTGCACATCTTCATTTCCATAATCTACATTTCTGACTAGAAAAGAAAAAAGTGGTATGACTGGGTCTGTTATTAAAGACATTCATGTACAGTTCAGTATTCTGTCAGAAAAAAGAAATATTTAGCAGAATTATCAAAGACTTTTTGACACTTATTATTTTGGACTTATTTAGTATTTCACTTCATTAAACACAATATCTAGGCATATATTTCTTGATTTTGTGAATTTGACATCTGCTGGTGGCATGTTAAAATCTGCATACCTTATAATAAAATGACTAGAAAGGAAAAAGATGTTTGCCTGAGTCTGTGTATTATAAATTAAAGACATTCAATGGCAGTTCAGTGCTTTGTCAGAAATAAATAAATATTAAGCAGAATAAACAGTAGTCCAGGATTCTGTACTCTAAATGCGATGTTATATTTTGACTGTTCGCATCCGAGACGTTACAATGAAATATGTAACGGCGAAATATTGAGACTAAATAAACAGGAACTTTTTGACACCCTCGAATTATTTAGTATATTTGACTTCCATCAAAACATCAAAGCGATGTGTTACACTGGAGAAAACAAAAACTAATAACAGAACATAGCGATGTGTTTACACTGGAGACAACACAAACTAAAAACAGCACATAGCTATTGAAATGAAAGGGGTCACCGATTTTGGTCAGTCACGGAATCGGGGCAATGGACGTGATAAATGCAATTGGACATCTGTACAAACAAACATAAAATAAATTCATACGTCTCTGGTACAAATAATACTGCCTCTATAGTATTGATACATTAATATGATACTTAAATAGACCATTAACTATATTGATTCAATCGAATGTTATTGACCAAACCATTCATTTTTAGGAGCAATGTTACAATCAATGGGAATGCAGTTAATTTCCCCCCAAGGAACCCCTTTCCACCTTTCTCATGTGTAGTACCGCTTTTCTGAAAACGTAAATATGTTTTCGCACTTAACCTCAAACAGTATGTTGCATTGAGTTATTTCCTCAATATAAAATCAAGTTTTAAAGGTCGGGTGTAAACAAAAACTATTATTACATCGAAAACGAAGCGTATCATTCAGATTATGTGAGTACTTACCTCCATTTTGAGTCTTTGATACTTTTCGGGCATGCGCAATACCATATAACGGAACGAAACGAATCGATGGCGAAAATTAATTTATACAGGTTGAGTTCGAATTTTTTACTCGATTTCTGTTACTCAGTTAGATTATTGAATTACGCAATATAGCTCAAACGTGTTTATTAAATGTAAGCTATGCGATAATTCGCTTCTCTTTGCTTCTAATTAACGTCAAATTTGAGCAATTATACTGCTTTAAGACCGTACATGGGAAATGGAACATGGCGTTCACTTTTGTGTATATCCAGATCGAAATGAGCATCCGCACAGTTTGGTCAAGATCTACGTTGCAATCATGTATACGATCATGTTAACGGGAACAGTTATAAGTTTTGTTAAAAGTATCTTTATAAGATCATTTTACGGTCCACAGTTATGAGTTTTGTTAAATGTATCTTTATAAGATCATGTTACGGTGGACAGTTATAAGTATTGTTAAATGTATCTTTATAAGATCATGTTACTGTCCACAGTTATAAGTCTTGTTAAATGTATCTTTATAAGATCATGTTAATGTGCACAGTTATTAGTTTTGTTAAATGTATCTTAATAAGATCATGTTACGGTCCACAGTTATAAGTTTTGTTAAATGTATCTTTATAAGATCATGTTAATGTGCACAGTTTTAAGTTTTGTTAAGTGTATCTTTATAAGATCATGTTACGGTGCACAGTTATAAGTTTTGTTAAATGTATCTTTATAAGATCATGTTACGGAGCACAGTTATAAGTTTTGTTAAATGCATCTTTATAAGATCATGTTAATGTGCACTGTTATAAGTTTTGTTAAATGTATCTTTATAAGATCATGTTACTGTCCACAGTTATAAGTTTTGTTAAATGTATCTTAATAAGATCATGTTACGGTCCACAGTTATACGTTTTGTTAAATGTATCTTTATAAGATCATGTTAATGTGCACAGGTATAAGTTTTGTTAAATGTATCTTTATAAGATCATGTTACGGTCCACAGTTGTAAGTTTTGTTAAATGTATCTTTATAAGATCATGTTACGGAGCACAGTTATAAGTTTTGTTAAATGTATCTTTATAGGATCATGTTACGGTCCAAAAGTTATAAGTTTTGTTAAATGTATCTCTATAAGATCATGTTACGGTGCACAGTTATTAGTTTTGTTAATGTATCGTTATAAGATCATGTTGCGGTGCACAATTATAAGTTTTGTTAAATGTATCTTTATAAGATCATGTTAATGTGCACAGTTATAAGTTTTATTAAATGTATCTACATAAGATCATTTTACCGTGCACAGTTATAAGTTGTGTTAAATGTATCTTTATAAGATCATGTTACGGTCCACAGTTATAAGTTTTGTTAAATGTATATTTATAAGATCATGTTACGGTCCACAGTTATAAGATTTGTTCAATGTATCTTTATAAGATCATGTTACGGTGCACAGTTATAAGTTTTGTTAAATGTATCTTTATAAGATCATGTTACGGTGCACAGTTATACGTTTTGTTAAATGTATCTTTATAAGATCATGTGACGATGCACAGTTATTAGTTTTGTTAAATGTATCTTTATAAGATCATGTTACGGTCCACAGTTATAAGTTTTGTTAAATGTATCTTATTAAAGATCATGTTACGGTGCACAGTTATAAGTTTTGTTAAATGTATCTTTATAAGATCATGTTACGGTGCACAGTTATTAGTTTTGTTAAATGTATCTTTATAAGATCATGTTAATGTGCACAGTTATAAGTTTTGTTAAATGTATCTTTATAAGATCATGTTACGGTCCTCAGTTATAAGTTTTGTTAAATGTATCTTTATAAGATCATGTTACGGTGCACAGTTATAAGTTTTGTTAAATGTATCTTTATAAGATCATGTTACGGTGCACAGTTATAAGTTTTGTTAAATGTATCTTTATAAGATCATGTTAAGGTGCACAGTTATACGTTTTGTTAAGTGTATCTTTATAAGTTGTGTTAAAGGTATCGTTATAAGACCATGTTACGGTCCACAGTTGATCATGTTACGGATAGTCAATAAGAATGAAACCGCCAGTTTAGCATTAAGATCAGAATGCACGTTACTCATCGTTATTCACGTTAATTTCATGTATGCAGAATATATTCGTCTGCTTTGAAAACACTTAAGAAAAAAGGTGTTTCAACATTTGGACAGTTCTAAATAATTATGGGTAGTCCTACAGTGGTCATCAATATGAGGGAAACGGCTCAAATTGAGCCATATTTCATGTTCTAACACGCACAGTTTTAACCCTTTCCCTCATACAGACGCTTTCTGACGCCTCTGCAGCAGACGGCCTTTTGAAAACATAGTGACAAAAGAAGAAATTGCTCAAAACGAGCCATTTCCCCTTTTGCCACAATGTTTTCCGCTTTGAGTCATAGGTTATCTAAAATATGTTCAAAGCGTCCGCTGCAGAATATAGATAGGTAGTAATCAGTAGTTTCAACCAATGAGTATTCGATTAACATTACAATTTGAGAAGCTGCCCTAAAAGCTATTTCCAGACCGCTTTGGTGTCCAACAATATCATGTCAGAACATTATTATGAAAGACGCAAGACGGTTAATGTACAACTTGATAAAGTAAAAGCCTGCTAATTGGATTTTCGTTTTCATTTTATTTAAATTGGTAAGATCCGCGTCAGAGGAAATTACCTCTTTTCGGCGTTTCGTTTCGGTTTCACCTTTTCCTTTCCCACATGCAGACACATTTTGACTCATCTGCAGGAGAGGACTTTTGTCAACCTTGTGGTAAAATGGGAAGTTACTCATAACGAGCAATTTCCCCTTTTGCCACTGTGGTTTTATGTCCATTTTTAAAATAATTATACACTATTTTGATTATATTTATATTTTTTCCATTTACTTGTCTCGATTCGTTCAAAGTGCAGATATGTTGTTTGGAAAGCGTTTAAAGATGCAATAATGTGAAATTGGCATCACAACACTAACAATGCATCTAAAATGTCTTTATATATGAGCCGTTCCACGAGAATACCAACATTATGTCCTCTACATAATGTATCGACCCAGATCAGTCTCACAGGTAAAGATTAATTATTCCTGAAGCAGTAAATCCACAGGAGGCGAAAAGTGTATGTCTGAGTTCGACTGCGCGGCATGTTTAGGCTGATTCGGGTCGATATTTTACGCAGAGTCCATACTGTTGGTTTTCTCGCGAGACGGCTCATATATCTAGTTTGCTAAATTCCTTTATGTGAAAGCTCTGATGAGACTACACACGTATCAATGGATTCGCATGAGCCTTGTCTGCTCGTATAGTTAGTTTACAAGTTCACTTATCGACTGACTCGGTTATAATGCATTAGCAATTCCAAAACAATTTGCATACTTAATTTGAAAGTTGTCACACTATTATAGTTTGAAGATAGAGCCAACAGATATAGAACGAAGTGGTAATAAACAACTGATATATGCTACACACAAAACAAAACCCTGTTACAAGCGTTAACAGATTAAAATTTTACTTAATAGGCATATAATTATAGTAAGCCTTCATCGAGTCTGGAATGACATTCCCTTTTGTTTCGAACTTCTATAGGTCGTCAAAGCCGAGTCAATCATGTGTTAACTCTCTATGTTATCGTTGTATTTGTAAAAGCAATAACTAACTTCTAACATAGAAATAAATGTCTAGGCAAACACAGTGGACTCTCAATAACTCGAATATGTGATAGTTCGAATTTTTCTTGTAAAGGATCACTGGCTTTATTTTCAAACTAAACATTTCAAAATAAATGAATTACGAAGTTGACAATAAATTTAAATGAATTTAGCATAAATCGAGGGAAACCTCGAACACGTCGATTATGTGCCACTTTCGACCTTGCGTTATAGCGAATCCAAACTATTACCAAGGTCCCTAGATAACTATACTAATTTAGAAGCAAGAGAAGGTATGGCTTTCAAAATATTACGAGTTTTCTTGCATTACCATTGGTTACCATGTTTATAAAATATTTACTCTTTCGCTGCCAATAGCAATTTAAGGGTTTTGCAAACAATGCAGATTCAGGTCTCTCCAACAATCTGCTTTGTTTGCCACTTAGATATTAATTTTTTCCAAATGTCCAGGTTGAACGAAGAATGCCGAAGTCAAATTTTCAACATTGAAGAGTCGACTTTAGAAATCCGGCAGTGAAAGAGATAAAACACTTATTTTAAAGGGCAAGGGAGAGCAAAAACGTACCAGTTTTCAAATGTTAGGTGCCATCGAATATAGTTATATCAGGACTCGTTATTCCAAGTGTGGTGACGGTGTGGACCTGTTTAACTCGTTCAGCGCCAAAGGCGATATTGAGGTTTTAGAAAACAATACAGATTCAGGTGAGACAGCTCGTAACGAGCTGTCTCACCTGAAACCAGCATTGTTTTGCCTTTTAGTTATAAAAATATTCAAAACTGTTATAACAAGAGAAATGGAGACGCCCGCTTTTGAACATGGAAGAGTCTACTTTAATTAAATTGGTACTGAAAGAGTTAAGTCCTTCCGCAGGAATGAATGAATGTATATTGTTTTATGGCGCATCGACAGCTAAGGTCATTTAGCGCGCAATTAAATTTAATTATTCATGATCCCTGGGTAAACAAACCAGTACTAGGCTAGAAAATGTGCCTTGCCCAAGGGCACTCCACCATGACCGTAGTGCCGCGACTGGGGATCGAACCCGGGACACCCGGTTTCGAAATCCCCGACGTCCTTCCGCAGGCCTACATGTACATACATTGTATCATACTCATCAATCGAACGGGGGTGGCCTGCACGATTATAACTGTGTTTATCTATCTCACTGTAGTCCTCATCTGCAACCTGTTGAATGTCGAGAATAAGAACTCAACCAGCCGAAACTGAACAATAACATATGACGAATCAGGAATTTACTTGAATTTTCAGACGCATCCCATCAACGATGTCTTAATTGTTTAACACGAAGTGGGCCTATGTCACATCTTTATCATGTGTTATTAATAAGACAAGAAAATAATTTATTGACGTAAACTACATAGTTTCTTGTCGAACAATAAATCATATTAATATATACAATACAAAAAACATACAACAAATTACATAAAACATGAAATATACACAAAATCGAATGTTTACAATTCCAAAAAGATAAAAAAAAAAAACGAACAAATAAATAAATAGATAAATAAAATAAATAATAATATAAAAACCCGTTTGGATACTGCATTAAACAAGTTAATTGTGTATCACTTAAGTGGAACAGTAATGCACAAATTGGCGGAGTTGGGACATAAAAAACTAAAAAGGTTTGTTTACGTCAATTGATTATTGAATTTTAGGCCACCTCGTGAGTTTCGGCTTTGACATCTGCATTGGTGAATTGAACACTCATTTAAATTATTGAATCTGAAGCCCACCTGAAATAATATAAGTCATTTGAGCTGTCCAGCGAGAAAACAATCATTATGGTCTCTGCGTAATGAATCGACCCAGATCACACTGCAAAGTTTGCGCAGACTGATCCGGGCCGACACATTCCGTCTCAGGGGGGTAGTGGTATAGAGTAATCATTCCTGAAACAGAAAATCCACAGGAGGCGAAAAGTGTCTATCTGGGTAGGCCTGCGCGGCATGCTTATTTGTGTAAGGGTCGATGATTATTTACGCAGAGTTCACAATGTTAGTTTGCTCGTGGGACGGCTCATTTACAGAAAAAAAAGCAAATGTCTTCTTTTTTTCGATCTGTGGGCGTGGCCTTAGAGCGCTGACGGGGGGATCAATTTTTTTCAGTCATTAATTCAGCAACCTCAGATACGTTCGGACAATTTTAAGCGGGTATTTTGCAACAAGATGGTATCATCTTTTCTTAAACCGTTAATGCTGATATGTGTTTTAGTTTTGGTAATTCAGGAGATAGAAGGTAACGTTTCCTTATTAATTGTGTTTATCTATCTGACTGTAGTCCTCATCTTAAACCTGTTGAATGTTGCGAATAAGAACTCAACCAGCCAAAACTGAACAATAAAATATGACGGATCAGGGATTTACTTGAATTTTCAGCCACCAATTGCATCCCATAAAAGATTTCTTAATTTTTTAACACGAAGTGGGCCTATGTCACATCCTTATCATTTGTTATTGACGCCGCGCGGAAGCGCAGAGTCAGTATGGGATACGTTTTAATTTTGTACAATGTAGAAAGCTCTGTAATATGTTATTAATAAACTAAGTATATGAATGAATAATGTGTATTAACTAACTTAAGAAACAACAAGATGCAAAATACGTATGCCAAGTTGCAAGTCAAGCGACAATTATCCCCGACAACTCTAAACTGCTCACTCATAACTCACTCATCGCTCGTTGGATAATGATATATCTGGTAGGCAATACTGTGATATTGACGCTCTGTGAAGTAAGGGTCATGTCAAGATTTACAATGAGGAAATGTGAGTTGGCATGTTTTATGCATACACAAGTATAAATCGTTAAAAACCCTGAAAGCCCGCCCGTCTCGTCAAATGGCATTAATGCCGAGCGCGAGGGTAAACAACGTCAACAAACAACAACCGTCTCGTCCGTACTTTCGGGTGAACGATTGGGGTCTTTAGTGGTTAGAGGTGTGGCCTAAGTAGTTAGAGGTGTGGCCTAAGTAGTTAGAGGTGTGGCCTAGGACAACAGAAAACGATATTTTTTATTTCGTAACCACTTAATAGACTATCTTTTATTAAGTGGTCATTATTTCGTATGAAAGCAATTAATGTAGCACCCAAGGGCTGAAACGTAGGGGTGTCTGTTTTTAACACGAAGTGGGCCTATGTCACATCCTTATCATTTGTTATTGACGCCGCGCGGAAGCGCAGAGTCAGTACGGGATACGTTTTAATTTTGTACAATGTAGAAAGCTCTGTAATATGTTAGTAAAAAACTAAGTATATGAATGAATAATGTGTATTAACTAACTTAAGAAACAACAAGATGCAAAATACGTATGCCTTCTACCGTTCTTACAAAACTTTAGACATATTTAATTGTTATCTAATAATTGACATTGAGAAAACATTAAAGGAAGAGATTGAACAAAAAAGCGATACTGATATCTTAGTTTTAAAGTTTACTGACTTCTTGAATAGGTGTGGAAAGGGTTATTTTGAGCACAAAAAGTCTAAAAACAGTCAATTTTCAGATAAAGGAAACAATCAGCCTTGGTTTGACAATATTTACAAGATCAAGCGGGATAGCTTTAGATCAGCACTAAAAGAATTCAATAATACCAGATTAGACGTAGCACGGCAGGAGTTAGTTAGAGTTCGAAAAGATTATAAATATTATTGTAGAAAAAGGAAGTTGAATTATAATACTGACTTAGTCAAAAAAATGAATGAAATGAGACGTTGTCGCCCTCGAGAGTTTTGGAAACTGTTTAATAAGAAATCTTCTTTATGTAAGGGGGAAAGCGTTTCTACAGAAACCTTTTTCACTCACTTTAAAGACTTGTCATCTGAACACGGAGAACAAAATATGAATGATGAAGTCAATGATTTTTTATCAAATTTCAATAATCAACAAATCAGTAGCACCTTTGAAGAATTAGATAAACACATTACTCAAAGTGAAATTCGCCGTGCATGTAAACAGTTAAATAGTAACAAAGCCTGCTCACATGATAACATATTATATGAATATCTGAAAGAGAGTGTGGACTTAACAGTTAGCTCTTTTGAACTATTATTTAACTATATATTAGAAACAGGAATATTTCCCAAAAGTTGGTCTAAAGGTCTTATAGTACCAATATACAAGAAAGGCGACTCATCTGATCCTAACAATTTCAGGGGCATATCACTGATAAGCTGTTTTGCTAAACTGTTCACTGTTGTATTGAATAATAGGCTCAAAGATTGGACGGTGCAAAATGACATTCTAACAGACGCCCAATTTGGATTTAAATCCGGTTATAGCACGACAGATGCTATCTTCATTCTTAATTGCCTGATAGAAAATCAGTTTAATAGTAAAGAGAAATTATTTGCCTGTTTTATCGATTTTCGAAAGGCGTACGATTTAATTGATAGAAATGCGTTGTGGTTTAAACTGATAAAATCGGGTATAGATGGTAAATTACTAAGGGTTTTAAAATCAATGTATTCGGAAGTTAGACTTTGTGTGAGACATATGGGTACATTGTCTGAATTCTTCGCTAGTAATGTCGGATTATTACAAGGGGAAATAACCTCCCCAATAATGTTTTCCCTTTTCCTGAATGACATAGAATTACACCTACATAGTAATCCAAATGCCGGTATAACCCTCGATCAGCTGACTATATACCTTTTACTATTTGCAGACGACGCGGCTGTTTTATCCGAGACTGCATCGGGTCTACAGAAATCGCTTGATAGTCTAACTCAATACTGTCCTAAATGGAATCTATCGATCAATATTGACAAAACAAAAGTTGTTGTATTTCATAAGGGGGGGGGGGGGGGGGCGTCTCAAGGAAGACTATAAATGGTATATTAGTGGAAATGAAGTTGAGTTGGTTAATACATTTAATTACTTAGGAATATTTTTTTCTAGTGGTGGATCATTCATACATGCCACTAAAACATTGGCCGGTAAAAGCCTTCGGGTGATGGGATCGTTATTTAATAGTACAAAAGATATGGACGTCCCAGTTGATATTATGCTGAACCTTTTTGATTCATACGTCGCCTCAATACTGAATTATAATTGTTAAATGTGGGGCTTTAACAAGGCTGAAAACCTTGAGCGAGTCCACAGAAAATTCTGCAAGTGGTTAATTAATGTAAAAAGGTCAACAAACTCGCTAGCTTTATACTCAGAACTTAATAGATTCCCACTTTACTTAAATAGGCAGATCCGTATAATTAAATATTGGTTAAAACTGTACGGGCCGAAAGCATCTAACTGTATTATATCTACCATAGTTGCTCACCAACGTAGAGAAATCACGAGAAACAGTGATGTTAATAACTGGTCAAATAAGGTTAAACATCTGCTAGAGTCCTCAGGTTTTTCCGACATTTGGTTATATCCAGAATCCGTTTCAGTGAATAGGTTCATACCTATAATTTCCCAACGATTTAAAGATATATATGTCAATCAATGGCAAGCAAGCATCCAACTGTCCCCTTCATTATATTTTTATAGATCATTTAAGACTGATTTCGCTCGAGCAGGGTATCTGGACTTATTAGAAACCAAATCATTTCGACAATCAATTGCCAAACTTAGACTTTCATCCCATAATCTAATGATAGAAAGTGGTAGATAGTGACAAATTGACAGAAACAACAGGAAATGTGAGCTTTGTACTTTAAACGATTTAGAAGATGAATACCACTTTGTTATTATTTGTCCATTTTTTACCCAAATAAGAAATAAATACATTGAAAAATACTACGTTAATCAACCAAATGTATTCAAATTTACAAAACTGATTGATTCTACAAATAAAAAAACCCTAACCAAACTTGCTCTTTATTATATATATGCTTTTAAGCTGAGAAGCCAATATATGTCGAATACCAATAACTGATGTACTAATATGATAAGATTTGTATCATATATATATCATTTTATTTTATTTTTTGAATTATACTCTCTCACCATCTTAAATAGTAATTTTCTCAAAAGGTTCTGTTATTTTTCAAAATGGTAGTTATATGCTGTCATTCATGTATGTTAACCATAATTTGTCTGGTTTTCCCAACTTGGATACATATCAGTATCTAACTTGGTTAAACAAGATACATTATTTAAGGAAAATCAACAAAATAACATAACCATCAATTAATAAAGGTATTTACTTTATTTGGAAACTATAAATTGAATGATTACTATTTTCATTACCATGTATGTTAATTATGTATGCTATGCACAATGAGCTTATATGCTAGTGTTGTAAATAAACTTCTGTTCTGTTCTGTTCTGTTCTAATAACTGTTCCCCAACTTCCTAGGCTACGCTTTTTTAATTGTTTGGTTTACTGCTCTGACGATTCAATTCATCAAAGCTCAGAAAAAAGTTTCGGGGGATGGTTTTTCCTATTTTCTAAACTTAAAACGTTCCTCCCCGTACAGTTGTTTATTCACACCATTGTATTCTTGCTATATGTTGACTATACATGTGAACATTTTCTTTTAATTTCATAAATACTCAATTTTGATACTTTCTTTAATTCGCTTACACAATCGACTATTTTAAGAAAGGCATTTTAGAAGTGAGATAACTCTCGAGTGCAAAGGCTTTAGAACATTTCGACTGTTAGACTCGGGTAGTTAATCCCATTGGCATATTCGAACAAGGAAATCTAATTACTTCACAATTCGCTACCTCTGCTAATTGTAAAAGGATAGTGGTTAAAAGCTCACAAAAAAACATTTTAATACATGTATATAAAATGACATTTAAACTTTTTAAATTTACATCGTATTTTTTGTTTATATACTCCCGTCTTTGTTATCATACTTCTGCTTAACTGGAAGGAGAATAAACTTCCCGCTCTCCTACCAAAGCTTGTGTCATACTTAATTTATAACTAGTGACATTAAACCTTAATATATGTTAATAATGATGCTAGCCATCATTTTCCCGCATTATAGTATGCCCTGACACCTGTGGTGCTAGCCATCATTTTCCCGAACAAACAATAATGATGAAACTGTTTTGTTTGTACAACTTTATAAGCCACGTACATAGGTACCTTACAATATTTGTTGTTGGTAATTTTTGTTGTTGTGGGTTTTTGAATCTGTGTTGTTTCTAGTTTGATTCGTATTACTAGTTGATATATATCTAATACAATTATACATAAATGCAAACAAACAATGAACACAAAAATATGGGAAACAAAGATAGATTCAAATATAATATTGTTTGATAAATATAACTTTTGAATTGATTTTAAGATGTTCATTATAGCAATAAGGCATGTTTAATATCTTATCCTAATAGTTTTACGTATTCTTTGTATGATCTTAATCTAAAAGTCGATTTCCAATGCATTTGAAGTATACTCACAATAGGCTTTTTCTAAATTACTTTTTGTTCGTACGTCAAATATATTGTAAACCAGTTCATAGCATTTGTTATTTTTAGCTCGTCTGTTTCAGACAGATGAGCTAATGTCATAGCTTCCTCGGCGCTCGTCGTCGTCGTCCAGCATCGTAGTTGTTGTTAAAGTAAATATTTCCTCGTTAACCAATCAAGGTAGAGATTTGAAACTTAAATAGCTGTCTGACATCCGGCATACTAGCAACCACAGGGCCCAGTACAATAACATTGCATTTTGTTAAATTTATGCCCTTTTTTAAGTCTGAATTTCGGTTAAGTGTTTTGTTTCTCAGTAACCATTCAGAAATGGTATTCAATACGGCAAAACTATTGGACTGACAATATGGAATTATCCGGTCATCAATATGAGGGAAACGGCTCAAATTGAGCCATATTTCATGTTCTAACACGCACAGTTTTAACCATTTCCCTCATACAGACGCTTTCTGACGCCTCTGCAGCAGACGGCCTTTTGAAAACATAGTGACAAAAGAAGAAATTGCTCAAAACGAGCCATTTCCCCTTTTGCCACAATGTTTTCCGCTTTGAGTCATAGGTTATCTAAACAATTATAGAGAATTTCTATTTTTTGACAAAATATGTTCAAAGCGTCCGCTGCAGAATAAAGATAGGTAGTAATCAGTAGTTTCAACCAATGAGTATTCGATTAACATTAAAATTTGAGAAGCTGCCCTAAAAGCTATTTCCAGACCGCTTTGGTGTCCAACAATATCATGTCAGAACATTATTATGAAAGACGCAAGACTGTTAATGTACAACTTGATAAAGTAAA
Source organism: Serripes groenlandicus (assembly GCA_031761405.1). Lineage (NCBI taxonomy): Eukaryota > Metazoa > Mollusca > Bivalvia > Cardiida > Cardiidae > Serripes > Serripes groenlandicus. The sequence continues at coordinate 33,849 of JASEVX010000620.1, forward strand.
AGCCTGCTAATTGGTTTTTCGTTTTCATTTGATTTAAAGTGGTAATATCCGCGTCATAGGAAATTACCTCTTTTCGGCGTTTCGTCTCGGTTTCACCTTTTCCTTTCCCTCATGCAGACACATTTTGACTCATCTGCAGGAGAGGACTTTTGTCAACCTTGTGGTAAAATGGGAAGTTACTCATAACGAGCAATTTCCCCTTTTGCCACTGTGATTTTATGTCCATTCAATAATTATACACTATTTTGATTATATTTATATATTTTCCATTTACTTGTCTCGATTCGTTCAAAGTGCAGATATGTTGTTTGGAAAGCGTATAAAGATGCAATAATGTGAAATTGGCATCACAACACTAACAATGCATCTAAAATGTCTTTATATATGAGCCGTTCCACGAGAATACCAACATTATGTCCTCTACATAATGTATCGACCCAGATCAGTCTCACAGGTAAAGATTAATTATTCCTGAAACAGTAAATCCACAGGAGGCGAAAAGTGTATGTCTGAGTTCGACTGCGCGGCATGCTTAGGCTGATTCGGGTCGATATTTTACGCAGAGTCCATACTGTTGGTTTTCTTGCGCGTCGGCTTATATATCTATTTTGCTAAATTCCTTTATGTGAAAGCTCTGATGAGACTACACACGTATCGACGGATTCGCCTGAGCCTTGTCTGCTCGTATAGTTAGTTTACAAGTTCACTTATCGATTGACTCGTTTATAATGCATTAGCAATTCCAAAACAATTTGCATACTTAATTTGAAAGTTGTCACACTATTATAGTTTGAAGATAGAGCCAACAGATATAGAACGAAGTGGTAATAAACAACTGATATATGCTACACACAAAACAAAACCCTGTTACAAGCGTTAACAGATTAAAATTTTACTTAATAGGCATATCATTATAGTAAGCCTTCATCGAGTCTGGAATGACATTCCCCTTTGTTTCGAACTTCTATAGGTCGTCAAAGCCGAGTCAATCATGTGTTAACTCTCTATGTTATCGTTGTATTTGTAAAAGCAATAACTAACTTCTAACATAGATATAAATGTCTAGGCAAACACAGTGGACTCGCAATAACTCGAATATGTGATAGTTAGAATTTTTCTTGTAAAGGATCACTGGCTTTATTTTCAAACTAAACATTTCAAAATAAATGAATTACGAAGTTGACAATAAATTTAAATGAATTGAGCATAAATCGAGGGGAACCTCGAACACGTCGATTATGGGCCGCTTTCGACCTTGATAGCGAATCCAAACTATTACCAAGGTCCCTAGATAACTATACTAATTTAGAAGCAAGAGAAGGTATGGCTTTCAAAATATTACGAGTTTTCTTGCATTACCATTGGTTACCATGTTTATAAAATATTTACTCTTTCGCTGCCAGTAGCAATTTAAGGGTTTTGCAAACAATGCAGATTCAGGTCTCTCCAACAATCTGCTTTGTTTGCCACTTAGATATTAATTTTTTCCAAATGTCCAGTTGAACGAAGAATGCCGAAGTCAAATTTTCAACATTGAAGAGTCGACTTTAGAAATCCGGCAGTGAAAGAGATAAAACACTTATTGTAAAGGGCAAGGGAGAGCCAAAACGTACCAGTTTTCAAATGTTAGGTGCCATCGAATATAGTTATATCAGGACTCGTTATTCCAAGTGTGGTGACGGTGTGGACCTGTTTAACTCGTTCAGCGCCAAAGGCGATATTGAGGTTTTAGAAAACAATACAGATTCAGGTGAGACAGCTCGTAACGAGCTGTCTCACCTGAAACCAGCATTGTTTTGCCTTTTAGTTATAAAAATATTCAAAACTGTTATAACAAGAGAAATGGAGACGCCCGCTTTTGAACATGGAAGAGTATACTTTAATTAAATTGGTACTGAAAGAGTTAAGTCCTTCCGCAGGAATGAATGAATGTATATTGTTTTATGGCGCATCGACAGCTAAGGTCATTTAGCGCGCAATTAAATTTAATTATTCATGATCCCTGGGTAAACAAACCAGTACTAGGCTAGAAAATGTGCCTTGCCCAAGGGCACTCCACCATGACCGTAGTGCCGCGACTGGGGATCGAACCCGGGACACCCGGTTTCGAAATCCCCGACGTCCTTCCGCAGGCCTACATGTACATACATTGTATCATACTCATCAATCGAACGGGGTGGCCTTCTTCTTATGGAAGACAGTGGTGCAGAGGTAGAGCGTCGGCCTCTCACATCAAAGGTCCCTGGTTCGAGTCCCGTGATGAGCGGATCCTGACTTTGGGATTTTTCCACACAATCGGCGCGAGTACTGGTTAAGTATCCAGGAAGCAGACATCGTGATTAATATAAGCATAAAGCTTGTCTCGCAATCGATTTAAAATAAATAAGTTTAAACTAACGGGGGTGGCCTGCACGATTAAAAACTGTGTTTATCTATCTCGCCGTAGTCCTCATCTGCAACCTGTTGAATGTCGAGAATAAGAACTCAACCAGCCGAAACAGAACAATAACATATGACGAATCAGGAATTTACTTGAATTTTCAGACGCATCCCATCAACGATGTCTTAATTGTTTAACACGAAGTGGGCCTATGTCACATCTTTATCATGTGTTATTAATAAGACAAGAAAATAATTTATTGACGTAAACTACATAGTTTCTTGTCGAACAATAAATCATATTAATATATACAATACAAAAAGCATACAACAAATTCCATAAAACATGAAATATACACAAAATCGAATGTTTACAATTCCAAAAAGATAAAAAAAAAAAAAAAAAAAAAAAAAAAAATAGATAAATAAAATAAATAATAATATAAAAACCCGTTTGGATACTGCATTACACAAGTTAATTGTGTATCACTTAAGTGGAACAGTAATGCACAAATTGGCGGAGTTGGGACATAAAAAACTAAAAAGGTTTGTTTACGTCAATTGATTAATGAATTTTAGGCCACCTCGTGAGTTTCGGCTTTGACATCTGCATTGGTGAATTGAACACTCATTTAAATTATTGAATCTGAAGCCCACTTGAAATAATATAAGTAATTTGAGCTGTCCAGCGAGAAAACAATCATTATGGTCTCTGCGTAATGAATCGACCCAGATCACATTGCAAAGTTTGCGCAGACTGATCCGGGCCGACACATTCCGTCTCAGGGGGGTAGTGGTATAGAGTAATGATTCCTGAAACAGAAAATCCACAGGAGGCGAAAAGTGTCTATCTGGGTAGGCCTGCGCGGCATGCTTATGTTGGTAAGGGTCGATTATTTACGCAGAGTTCACAATGTTAGTTTGCTCGTGGGACGGCTCATTTACAGAAAAAAAGCAAATGTCTTCTTTTTCTCGATCTGTGGGCGTGGCCTTAGAGCGCTGACGGGGGGATCAATTTTTTTCAGTCATTAATTCCGCAACCTCAGATACGTTCGGACAATTATAAGCGGGTATTTTGCAACAAGATGGTATCATCTTTTCTTAAACCGTTAATGCTGATATGTGTTTTAGTTTTGGTAATTCAGGAGATAGAAGGTAACGTTTCCTTATTAATTGTGTTTATCTATCTGACTGTAGTCCTCATCTTAAACCTGTTGAATGTTGCAAATAAGAACTCAACCAGCCAAAACTGAACAATAAAATATGACGGATCAGGGATTTACTTGAATTTTCAGCCACCAATTGCATCCCATAAACGATTTTTGGGATAGGGGCGTTTCGCCACTATCTCATAGCGAAGCTGCTTTCGAAAAGTCGGATTAAAGCTGCAACCGCAGTCCACATGTGTATACCTACACCAAAATCGAGTTTTGATTGGTTATAATCTGCCTTTTCAACGATTTCATTGGTTCGACCGAATCACAAAACCCTCCGCTTGCATAAATTTATGAGACAAAATAGTTTCTATGAATGAAACTCACTCTGAACTATGGTTGACCTCAATGTCAGTAGTGTGAGGTAACGTCGACCGTTCTGTGACCCCATTAGTTTACAACAGTCGACTTATAGAGAAATGTGCAAAGCACTGTAAATACAATTATTGAAAGGAGTTGAAACCATTGTGGCAAAAGTAGAAATTGCCTACGAAAAGCAATTTCCCCTTTTGTCACAATGTTTTCGATTGTCGTCTGCTGCATATGCGTCTGTAAGCGTCTGTAGGCGGAAAATGGTTACATCCTTCCCATGGAAGCGGAACCCTTTCCGTGATACTATAACAGTTCGAATATTTAAAAAATATTGTTGAAAATGGAGCTATTGCTGACAATGAGCAATTCCTCCTTTTCACACAATGCTTTCAAACACGTTTCAAATTAATTCTTTTCATATTTAAACGTTTTACTATGGACGTTCTTTCCCTCTTTCTCCCTTCCGGACACATTTTGAATAACATGCTAGAGATGAATGATTACGAGCAATTTTGCCTTACATCAAGGGGAAAAATATATAGTTGAAACCTTTGTGGAAAAAGAGGAAATGGGTCATGATAAACAATTCTGCAGCCGTCTGCTGCACATGCGTCAAAAAGCGACTGTAAGCGGGAAAGGGTTGAACCGTTCCCGTTATAGCTACTTAGTTACAAACAAATGTTGAAAGTATATTTGCAAACGGGGCAATTGCTGACAATGAGCAATTCCTCCTTTTCAAACAATGCTTTGAAACATGAATCAATTTGTTTCTATAACCTAGATAACGAAAACATTTGTCTACAGTTATTATTTTAACCTTTGCCCCTTTTAGACACATTTGACTAACCTTAACAGATGAATGATAATCAACAAGTTTGTCTTTTTCCACAATGTTTTCATCACTATTCAAAATCATACTTTTATTAATTCAGGTCAATAGTTATGCCTTAGTTCAATGTATATTTAGTCTATGTGGTCAAGGTTAAGGAATACTGTAAACAAACTTGTTACAACATAATTCGTCCAAAGAGAGAGGTCCTACTGTGTATGCATGCCATGAAATAATGTTACAAACGGTCTCACCGCTACTGGGGAATTGTTGGTAAAACAGGTCGCGTTTTGTGTTGAATATTCTCATGTGTCGCTGTATGTAGACCCTACTAGGAAATAGAAATTAAATCTACAAATTATAGATAAGTTAATTTCAACATTGATTGATTGGGATTTAACGCCGTTTTAAACATTTCTTCAGTCATATCACGGCCGCCAGTTCACCTACAAATGTATTTCCTGGTTTTCTCAAACCAGTACTCCTCACAACAATCTTCCCAAGCAACTGGCTGCGTTTCCACATAGACTTAGCCATTGGTGAAAGACGAATGACGCATGTCGCATTGACTTTTGTCAAACGTCGGAAAGAAATTTGGCCGAATTTGTCAACACATCCGAGTTATAACCGCAAGGTCATTATTTATTTTATTATTGAGAAGCTTCTAGCGATTTTGGGACTAAAATTATAATGTATATGCATTTGCGTTAATTTAAGACTCAACGTTCATCAACGTGTAATATAGTCCTAGATGTATCTGTTGACAAATAAACTAGAAATGTAGTCTAAATAGGTTTTTGAAAATTAACCTTGACGGTCCGGTCCCGTTTCGGAGATACAATTAAATTGCAAATACTTTACAAATACCATAATCTAAGCTGACGTGTTTTGACGCATCGAACCAGTCTTCTGTAATCAATACTTGAGTTGTCTCCGTCTGTAAAGCTTGGAGGTATAATCCGGCGTCCGGCCGGCTGTCTGCCTGAATGTGCATTCGTCCGTCCGTCATGGATTGCATGTATTGGTTAACACGTTGTTTCTGTATGGCAGATTTATTTCAAAGTGGTCACAATTATACCCGTGTGATCAGGAGAACGGCAAAGTACTAGGTACATAACTCTGGTCTGTTTTTTCAGTTATCTCCATTTTTCCTTATTTAGTTCAGCGATTGTCTCAATTAACTTTCATTGTATCAATTTCAAACTTGGTTTGTATGTAACTTATGACCTACAGATTTGCAGTGCACCATTACCATAAATTAAGCATGCTGCGTTTGGAGTGTGTATATTTTTGTCTTTCAATGTTCTCCCTTATTATATGCAACACATGCGTTCCGTGAAATTCCCTTTTTCGTTAATGAGTGCTTCCCCAAGATTTGTACTTCGTCAAATCTTATCTGTTTTTTAGGTGTAAACTCAATTTTTTCATTTCTTCGGTTATTGTCTCAATATATGTCCAATATATCAATTTAAGACTTGGTGTATAGGAAACTCAGAGCTGCAATTGTGCAGTGCAAAAGAAACATAACTCTATCATGCTTTCGATCGTCTTTCATTTATCAGCATGATTACAATATACATTGTGGATCTTTAGTGATTTCTGAACTAGAAATATTTTAATTAAGGGTAGCTGCTCGGGTTTTTTTTGTCAATCTTTTGTCCTTCGATATTTTGTTTATACAAGAAAAGGGTAAAACTTTGACAAATGAGGTATATGTTATTGGCAGGCAATATGTGTTGCTTCAAACATTTTTGGTTTGGTTTGTTTAAAGGTCATTGTTTCATTGTTTCAACAATGTTTGTCCATATGATCTATGCCATATGTTTTCAATTTACATATGCCCCCTATACCATCAGCGCTTTCAGCGCTTTGATTTAATTTGTTAACACGAAGTGGGCCTATGTCACATCCTTATCATTTGTTACAGACGCCGCGCGGAAGCGCAGAGTCAGTATGGGATACGTTTTAATTTTGTACAATGTAGAAAGCTCTGTAATATGTTAGTAAAAAACTAAGTATGTGAATGAATAATGTGTATTAACTAACTTAAGAAACAACAAGATGCAAAATACGTATGTCTTCTACCGTTCTTACAAAACTTTAGACATATTTAATTGTTATCTAATAACTGTTCCCCCAACTTCCTAGGCTACGCTTTTTTTAAAGGTTGGTTTACGGGGTGCACTTTTCCCCCAACTTCCAAGGCTACACTTTTTTAATTGTTTGGTTTACTGCTCTGACGACTCAATTCATCAAAGCTCAGAAAAAAGTTTCGGGGGATAGTTTTTCCTATTTTCTAAACTTAAAACGTTCCTCCCCATACAGTTGTTCATTCACACCATTGTATTCTTGCTATATGTTGACTATACATGTGAACCTTTTCTTTTAATTTCATAAATACTCAATTTTGATACTTTCTTTAATTCGCTTACATAATCGACTATTTTAAGAAAGGAATTTTAGAAGTGAAATAACTCTCGAGTGCAAAGGCTTTAGAACATTTCGACCGTTAGACTCGGGTAGTTAATCCCATTGGCATATTCGAACAAGGAAATCTAATTACTTCACAATTCGCTACCTCTGCTAATTTTAAGGATAGTGGTTAAAAGCTCACAAAAAACATTTTAATACATGTATATAAAATGACATTTAAACTTTTTAAATTTACATCGTATTTTTTGTTTATATAATCCCGTCTTTGTTATCATACTTCTGCTTAACTGGAAGGAGAATAAACTTCCCGCTCTCCTACCAAAGCTTGTGTCATACTTAATTTAAACTAGTGACATTAAACCTTAATATATGTTAATAATAATGTGTTTTTTATCTAATTGATCTAGTTAGAGCAGAATTAAAACCGTTTATTGGTAAAATATTAAGAGACTTCAGCTTGTATGACAAATTAAAGTTGCAGTCAATGTTAAGCAAACTGTAAACCAAATGGTTTCAGGACTAAACCTGACATTTCTCGTCTGAACTTCACATGCTGAATATCACAACAGATCGCAACATATAAAACGTCTATCCTTACGTCAAAATTGACCCTTTCTGCTCTTGGTAAGCTTTTATTATAGGCCGCTTAAGGACATTGAGCAAAAATTAGTGGAGTTAATGCAACAATGCCTGAAATGAAAAATATAAGCATAAATGTGATGGAATTAACTAATTTCCACAATAAAACTGCAATTTTACCCTGTCTGAATGCCAAAAAAGCTGAAAATTTGAAACATTAACTTTCCTACATTGCAGGTTTTCTTTGTTATTGAATTACCTCCCTTGTTTAAACACAATTTGTTCAGATCTTTAGCAGTCAAATGCAGTCTTATGTTCATTTTCTTTATAGAAATTGATGGAAACGCTCTAAAAAGGGCATTTTATGGATTAATGTTGACACAAGAAATATGTCAGTTCAGCTATAAGGTGGCATAACACAGTTGAAAGCTGATTTTCTGTTTCCTGGGACACTCCAACTTTTATTCTCTCATTATTTCTCATAATATCCATACTGGTTTGATAAAAAGAGTTTTCCTGTATCAAGGAGTGCCAGAATTGTAGGAAAATGACTGGAAGTCACACTCTCAGTCCATATTATGGAAATAATTGACCAGAAAAGTGGTCTGAAACAAGGTGAAAAAAGTAGGGCAGAAATATCAATTTGACCCTTTATTCCAAAAATCACCCAACAAAAACGCAGGGGTTTAGTGTAAAATTGAAGAGCTGATAATTCTCTCAAAACAGTAGGCAATATGTGGATGCAGTCAGAAATACCACGTTACCAGCTCCTTTTCAAGCAATTTTGGACGCGAAAGCTGGTATTCAAATTTACCTCTAAATTCACGCCTAGCTCTGCAACCAGTGTTGTCAAACAGGAAGGAGAAGTGGGTTCAACTTAAAAATTCAATCCCATGCTTAGAGCTTACTTTTCACTTTTATAAACATCAAAATCAACCATTTACCCAAAAACGTACCCAAAACTTAGTATTTGTCATTATTTCTATTTTTGACCCTGGCCAAAATCCGAATATCCCGAAAGCTAGTGTTATGTGTCACCTTTACGATGTCGGGCAAAATTGATAAATTGAAAAAGACATTTATGAGCGATTTAGACCGAAAGACAGTACATTTATATGTTAAAACGAAGTTAATGTCCACTTGAAGCCCCAAGTCAATTTATATTGCCATTTCCATTTTAAATCTAAAGATTATCGAGTAAAACTTTCTGCAAGAAGTAGACGAAGATTCGGACGCTATTTTTTTCCGGATATGTTATTCGGTGAATTTCAAAGTGAAGTAAAAAAATATTTGATAGTCACGTTAGTTGTAAACGTCGGTTAAAACTAAATAATAGATAGCACAATGAAATATTTGATAGAAAAAAGCTACAAATTTTCATAACAATGTTTAAATACAAGTTTATAAAGACAATTTACTATTTGTAATGTAATGACTATTCCTAACATTTACATATGTAATATTATGTCAACTGACTTGAACAAATCCGACCAAGTCATGAAACTTGTGATAAGCAGCCACCTGCCTAAGCAGCCAGTTTCATCATGTCCCTTGGGTGGCTGCTGATCGCAAGTTTGACTGTATTTGTTTATTTCAATTGATTAATGAATTTTAGGTCACCTCGTGAGTTTCGGCTTTGACATCTGCATTGGTGAATGAACACTCATTTAAATTATTGAATCTGAAGCCCACTCAAACTAATCTGAATCATTTGACCCGTCCCGCGAGAAAACCATCATTATGGCTTCTGCGTTATGAATCGACCCGGATCAGCAGACTGATCCGGGCCGACACATTCCGTCTCTAGGGGGATAGAGGTATAGAGTTATGATTCCTGAAACAGAAAATCAACAGGTGGCGAAGAGTGTCTATCCGGGTAAACCTGCGCGGCATGCTTATGTTTATCAATTCGGGTCGATTCTTTGCGCAGAGTCCAAAATGTTGTTTATACGTCATTGCAGCAGAAATAATGGCACTCCGAATACGCAATTCCAAAAACATAACAGGCATAACAATCCATTACAATCAAAATGATATACGTATATCATAGCTAGCGGATGATGCCACTTTATTTTTAAAACGCACAATTGACGTCGAAAGCGCAATTGAAAAAGTAAATATATTCGGAAAGCATTCTGGACTCAAACTAAATACAAATAAAACAGAGGTTTTGTGGATTGGAAAACAAAATACAACTGGCAAATTATTCCCAGATACTTTTTAAATAGATACGAAAGCAATTATTTGGTATTCTGTATGAACATGGACTCAATAAAAAGTCTAGATACAGTCAAATTGAGTGAATGTTACAGAAATATCCTTGAACTATGCAGTCTCCAACATTATGGCTGAAATTTCTGCAAATTTGAGGAACGATAAACAGTTAGCATTTAGGCTATTAAAAGCCAGCATCAATTACCCATGGGTCATTAGACTATTACTTTTCTTGATAGGGTGATTAAATTGCCAAGATGTTTGTCTGACCGGTATATGACTGTGGGCTGTGTTCTCAGGGCATGCACATTGCATTTGTTAAAGAAAAAAGACAAGAGAAAGTTCAATGTCGCCGGAAATCCATACTGCAGTTATGCATAACACTTACATTATAGTAGTTGAAAAAAAAAACAGTTATCAACTAAAGGGCATTTTGGAACATCAGGGGTGGGGTCAAGTGAAAATGTATCATAACCTGCATTTTTTTGTCAACGAAGTCAATGTCCTTCATTGAAATATAATTAAAGCCTTTCATTGTTTATGATCAATCTCAATTCTAAGGTAGGTTGACCCATTGACATATAAACATTTATATACATATTTATATAATAACCCAGCCAACTAATTATTGATAATAAACAGGAAATGAGTAATCCTCCCAATCATTCTACTCATGTTTTAAAATTATATAATGATGAGCGCCCTTGTGTCAATGAAGCATAACAATACGCAGATCGCAAGCAAAATGCGTGTAGGGAATTAAATAACACATTTAAATTTGTCAAGGACGAAATAAATTTGTATGAAATACCCGATTCTTTTCTTCTTCGCATAATTGTCGTTTTTACACTCTCTTTATAGGCAGAGAGTGTTCATTCAAAGTAATTTTTATATTAAAACCAGTCTTATCTCAGTTTGTCCTTTTCGTCATTTGTTTCGAACCAAATAAATATTTTAAATCACCTATAATTAACTATTTGTAAGTGAGTGTAAAGAACGGCTCTCTGCAAAGGAGATTTATCTACGCAGTCGGTATTCAACATTTTTAGCTTAGAAACAGTTCCTATTTTAGATATTCATGGATTAACATTATTAAATTAATTCTACATAAATCAAGACATCTCTTTGAACATGAAAATAACATTCAGTAAGTTAAAATTGCTACTAAAAGGAAAATTCGACGTGATTTTTATCTTGATATTGACACATAACAGTCTGCAGCAAGTCTAGCAGGGACTCCTTTGTCTTCGTAAATAAGACAAAAAAACACAATTGCGAGTCAAAATAAAGAAACTGCAAATACTTAAAACATCGGATTATTGATTTCATTTTAGATGTGTCATAACTAAGTGTTTTTAAACTATCACAATTGTAAATTGTTCAAGACATTTAAATTTGTATTTTTCTAATAATAACTCTCCTCCCATGTCATTTCCGAAAAGCTATTAAAAATAGAAGTGCCCGGCGACTAATAACAATAAGGGCTGTACCTCATACACTATCTTTCTGAAGCACATAGTGCGGTTACAATCCATCTTAACAGTTGATCAGCTAATATGTACACATTTTATATGATCTTTTAAAACATTGTGAGCAAAATTAGTTATTATAATATTGGATGTTGTCACTCTGAAGGTTAAACAAGCTACAGTACATACATGTATATAAATACACATATATTGATTAAATTATGTTCAAAATACTAAAATGTTATACCTCATTTATTCTTAATACTCAATGTGAATCATCGTAGGAAAATGTGAAATTAATTGCTTAATCCCCTCTCCCAAATGCAGACACATTTTAATACGTTTCCAGCAGGTGCAGTGTGTCAAAAACGTTGTGAGAAAAAGAGAAATTTCTCAATGGAGTAATTTTCTGTTTTCCAACAATGTTTTCTTTTCTTTTCTATTATCTAACTTTCATTCATAGAGGCTCCCCATGTTTTAACACTTTCCCACCTGCAGAAGCAATTTGACGCACTAGCAGCAGACGACTTTTGAAAACATTGTGGCCAAAGGTGAGTTGCTTATGATGGCCACAATGTTTTCACTTTTATTTAACAATTAAGCTATATTTGATGGAGATAAGCTATATTTTCAGGTTTTTGTCACTAGGTTTTCAAAGTCGTCTCCTGCAGATTTGCTGTATGTGGGAAAGGGTTAAAGATATGTTCAATATTGTCTCCTGCAGATTCATTTTATTGTTGGAAACAGGGATTACATGGCTACTTTTCCTGCGATTGTTTCAATATACATATGCAGCTAGTTCAGTCATGAACAGGTTTCTGTATCATGAAATAGTGAAGTAACTTAATTTTCCTTTCCACATTGTTTTCCTCTGGTTCACAAGCTTGCATTGGGACACATGTCATATTCTACCTTCACTTCAACTTGGTTCTGTACAAGTTTCAAAAGTGAAAAAGCTGGTCTAACAACAAAATTGAGATTAATGTCTCGACACAGATGTGGTTTCTCTGGTAATGTGATAACATTTCAACGGGGCTTTCACTGAAATATGGGTCAGATGCTGGGCAGTAAATGACTCCTGCAGAGGTGTTAGAACTGTGTACCGTTACATTTTCTTGGAGATTTTTGGAGATTCAGGCATAATGTGGGAGACTGTATGGATTAAAACAACATATTACGTTCAAGCAAATACAAAAACGTTCTATGATATAAGAAAACAAGTAATCTGTAATTAATAGATACATAAAACTTGGCAAAAATTGTTTATTTTTTAAACATTGGATCGATAGTAACATACTATTCATAAATTATCTCAAAGACGAAAATGGCATATTCTGTGTCAAAACAATATACGATAAATTAAAGATAAAAACTAATTGGATAGCTGAAATAAACAAGTTAAAACATTGTATACCTAAAATCTGGTTAGATATTATTAAAACTAAAGCGTCTGTTAAAACAAAGGTCAAAACCAAACTCGACCTTAACATTTTCGATAAACCTTCGACTTGTTATAATAATAAATATGTGTATACATCTCTATTAAATAAACAGCTCAGTGTACCTTATGTACACGATAACATGGATAAATTATTCAAACAAAAGACTGACTGGTCATTAATATATAATTTCAATGAAACTTTGTTTGACAATAGAATTAAACAGTTCAAGTACAAGTTAATACACAAAATCATCCCGTCGAAAGAAGTGCGTTTTCAATGGAAAATGTATTCTTCTCCTTGTTGCAACATCTGTAATTTAACAGAATCTTACGAACACTTATTTATAAGATGTCCGATAGTAACAGCAAATTGATTAAAATGACCCTATTTGCTCCTTTTGTATGGAATAGACAAAAAACGTATGCTCTATGCAAACAGTGGTAATGGGATATAAGCTATCCCAGTCCAATTATTATTATCTTAATGGCATACTCTCTTTATATTGTTTCTGAATATATAAAGCATATTTCCTTAGCGAAAGGAGAACAAAATCATATGACATATATAGACATTTTAAACAAGAATTAAACTATCTTTGGAGAGTGACCGAAAACAAATCTACGAACGACTATTTCCTCACCAGGTTTCACGACAACATTTAATTGTGCAGCAATACCCTAGCATCACTTACTCCAAAATATAACATCGGTTTAGTGTATTAATACAAACACTTACTCACTTAATCAATCAACACTCAGACATTCACTTATTCACTTATTCACAACTTACTCACTTTACATCCACTCAAATTAATTCACCCACGAGGTTTTTTTATATTATTTTAAGCTCGCTCAATACATCATATTAGTCCAGTCAGTAAGTGAGGAAAATGCGCTCAACATCAAACTAATTGCAACATAAATGATATTATTGTTTTTTGATAGTTTAATACCTATACCATCACTGGTAAAAAATCTACAAAAATCTACAGAGGGGAAATTGGTATATTTCCCTTGTTTATATGATAACCCAAAAGGTAGAAAACACCAACTGTTTTCAACATTGTTTCTAAGTATCTATGCAAGGTACAAATTTAAGTGGACATTGTACCTTAGTTTTAACATATATCTAGCGCACATGTAATCTGAATATAAAATGAACTTATAAAAATGATTGTACCAACTTTATATCAATTTATAGACATTTGTGAGCATAATTTGAAGTATATCTTACCCCACCCACTTGCGCAAGCAGGCATACACAGAACACTAAAAGGGATATTAAGTAACTTAGAAAAACAAGAAATCAATCGATTTGAGCAAAGGCTTGTTCAGAAGACTTCTTAAACAAACAGGCTGACTAATGCACACCTGAAGACAAATATTAAAAACATTGTAGAAAAAGAGGACATTGCTCTTACAAAGCATACCTTTTCAACCCTGTTTCACATTTTGTCCCGGATTTTAATTATTTTGCTTACTTAATAGCTATTCAAGGATTGGTTTAAATGTCTCCGAAATGTATATGTTTTGACTCCTGTATTGAAAAAAACAACATTACTGACAAAAGGAGCAATTTCCCCTTTACCTACACAGTTTTCAACACTGTTTATAAATAGTTCTTCAAAAGTTCCAAGTATTACATTTTGCTTCATAATATAATCAAAGATAATGCGTTTAAATCTGCAGATCGGGAAAAGACAGTAATGCAAGACTAAGGATACAGGGAGTTATACTTATTACAATAATAACTTAATATAACTACAATGATAGATTCAACAATATAAAAATAACTGGAAATATATGAACAGCATTGACCGTTTACCTGCTAGGATATTTCTGCTCTGAAAACAAATGAGGAAAATAGTAAATAGTAAAATAGACAGTTGAAAAACATATTAGAAAATGACAAATTGCTCTCTTTGAACACTTTCTTATATTCCTATTGTTTTGTCAAAAGCCGTTTGCAGCCGCGGTTTCAAAAGTCATCTTTGCGGTTAAAGGTTGAAGCCATGAACACTTTCTATCAAACCCTACACTTATCCAAAGTGTGCTTAATCATTCATTACATATGTTCATCCACCAGTATGTCTTCAGGTTCATCTACAATTGAAACGTTTGTACATTGAATACCACGACATTCTCCGCAGGCAACTGAACGGCGAGGGTAAAAAATAACAAAGAATAAATAAATAATCAACCCCTCCACATTCTTTTAAACTCATCGATATCAACATGGATTTACGCAGAGAACTCGTGAATGTTGCAGTTGATCCCACAAATATTGGATTTTATCGACTCTACAATATTCATTGCCAACTCAACGAAGAACAACCCATAGAGAATGTCACGTTTCAACAACAGCAACTAGACGTAGTTTATTTAGGCGTAAAATGACGAGAAGAGTTTATTGGGTTTGGGGTAAATTAACAATGACAAAAAGAAAAAGGAGCAAAGTTTGCTCGATGTGTAGAGCAAACTTCGGCTGTTGTCATGTTTAATTAAAACAAAAGCAAAGAATTAGAAAGTTCAACTTTTCAAATTGTCATTGAAAGAAAACTAAGTCTAAATCCGTCAGTGAAAAGGGAGGAAAGAACGTTAACGATGCATGACTATTTTCAAATATAACCCATTTCCCCTTTGCTTTCCCCTCTTTAAGTTCCATCTACAGGGAGGGGAAACTGGGGCATTCGCTAAGTCCCATCTACAAGGAAGGTAAACTCGGGTCATTCGCAAAATGCCCCAGTTTCCCTATCACAGGGAGGGATAACTGTGGCAGTCGCAAAGTATGTCAAGCTATGTGATATTGTGAATTCGCAATATGCCCCAGTTTCCCTTCGCTTTCTTCTCTTTAAATCCCATCTACAGGGAGGGGAAACTGGGGCATTCGTAAAATGTTCCAGTTTACCCTCCCTTACTACTTCTGCGATTTTGGGCAAGTTTACAGCCTTACTCAGGCTGTATATTGCTCTCGATACAGACTTTAGCCGGCTGTCCAGCACGTGTCATAGGAAGAAACAAAACACTGGCTGCACATTCAAAATGTCTTGAACACATATTGATGAATAAATAGAGGATATTTCACGTGCGTGACAAGTCTCGCGGCATATAATCTTACCAAACTCGTTTAAAAAAAGTGATAATAAATAAACACGAATGAGATATTCACATAAAGTGATGTATGATGCATATTTTGAAAAAATGTACATAACGTTTATTATATTTGCCATGTTTGATTCCAAATTGACTAATGTTATGACATCAAACCGCCAAAGTTATGATAAATGTATCTTTATAAGACCATGTTACGGTCCACAGTTAAAAGTTTTGTTAAATGTATCTATATAAGATCATGTTACGGTCCACAGTTATAAGTTTTGTTAAATGTATCTCTATAAGATCATGTTAAGGTCCAAAGTTATAAGTTTTGGTAAATGTATCTCTATAAGATCATGTTACGGTCCACAGTTATAAGTTTTGTTGAATGGTTCTTTATACGATCATATTACGGTCCACAGTTATACGTTTTGTTAAATGTATCTTTATAAGATCACTATAAGACACTTTCCCAATTATAGTATCATCGGCCGTATCGGTTCACTCTTTCCCACTTGTAGTATCATCGGCTGTATCGGTTCACTATTTCCCAATTGTAGTATCATCGGCCGTATCGGTTCACTCTTACCCACTTGTAGTATCATCGGCCGTATCGGTTCACTATTACCCACTTGTAGTATCATCGGCCGTATCGGTTCACTCTTATCCACTTGTAGTATCATCGGCCGTATCGGTTCACTCGTACCCACTTGTAGTATCATCGGCCGTATCGGTTCACTCGTACCCACTTGTAGTATTATCGGCCGTATCGGTTCACTCGTACCCACTTGTAGTATCATCGGCCGTATCGGTTCACTCTTTCTCACTTGTAGTATCATCGTCCGTATCGGTTAACTCTTTCTCACTTGTAGTATCATCGGCCGTATCGGTTCACTCTTTCTCACTTGTAGTATCATCGTCCGTATCGGTTAACTCTTACCCACTTGTAGTATCATCGGCCGTATCGGTTCACTCGTACCCACTTGTAGTATCATCGTCCGTATCGGTTCACTCTTTCTCACTTGTAGTATCATCGTCCGTATCGGTTAACTCTTTCTCACTTGTAGTATCATCGTCCGTATCGGTTCACTCGTACCCACTTGTAGTATCATCGGCCGTATGGTCCGTATCGGTTCACTCTTTCTCACTTGTAGTATCATCGTCCGTATCGGTTCACTCTTTCCCACTTGTAGTATCATAGGCCGTATCGTCCGTATCGGTTCACTCGTACCCACTTGTAGTATCATCGGCCGTATCGGTTCACTCTTTCTCACTTGTAGTATCATCGGCCGTATCGGTTCACTCTTTCCCACGTGTAGTATCATCGGCCGTATCGGTTCACTCTTTCTCACTTGTAGTATCATCGGCCGTATCGGTTCACTCTTTCTCACTTGTAGTATCATCGGCCGTATCGGTTAACTCTTTCCCACGTGTAGTATCATCGGCCGTATCGGTTCACTCTTTCCCACTTGTAGTATCATCTGCCCTACAGGTTAACTCTTTCTCACTTGTATTATCATAGGCCGTATTGGTTCACTCTTTCCCACTTGTAGTATCATCGGCCGTATCGTCCGTATCGGTTCACTCTTTCTCACTTGTAGTATCATCGGCCGTATCGGTTAACTCTTTCCCACTTGTAGTATCATCGGCCGTATAGGTTAACTCTTTCCCATTTGTAGTATCATTGGCCGTATCGTCTGTATCGGTTCACTCTTTCCCACTTGTAGTATCATCGTCCGTATTGGTTCACTCTTTCTCACTTGTAGTATCATCGGCCGTATCGTCCGTATCGGTTCACTCTTTCCCACTTGTAGTATCATCTGCCCTACAGGTTAACTCTTTCTCACTTGTATTATCATAGGCCGTATTGGTTCACTCTTTCCCACTTGTAGTATCATCGTCCGTATTGGTTCACTCTTTCCCACTTGTAGTATCATCGGCCGTATCGTCCGTATCGGTTCACTCTTTCTCACTTGTAGTATCATCGGCCGTATCGGTTAACTCTTTCCCACTTGTAGTATCATCGGCCGTATAGGTTAACTCTTTCTCACTTGTAGTATCATCGGCCGTATAGGTTAACTCTTTCCCACTTGTAGTATCATCGGCCGTATCGTCCGTATCGGTTCACTCTTTCCCACTTGTAGTATCATCGTCCGTATTGGTTAACTCTTTCTCACTTGTAGTATCATCGTCCGTATTGGTTAATTCTTTCTCACTTGTAGTATCATCGTCCGTATTGGTTAACTCTTTCTCACTTGTAGTATCATCGGCCGTATCGGTTCACTCTTTCCCATTTGTAGTATCATGTTCATTCATCTCCGGCAGACGACTTTTGAAACCATTGTTCCAGAAGTCGAGCAATTTATCTATTTGTCACGTTTTCTACTCTGATCAATAATCGCCCTTTCATTTATAGAAGTTTTCTTTACTCTTACATATATGTTTCCAAAATCGTCTGCTACAGGTGTGTTGTATATTGGGAACAGTTAAATATTTCATTTCTTTTGTTCAATTTAGATTGTTTGCATAACGAATGGGTATACATTCTGTTATCAAAATGAATTATGGCGTACGTCAGATATGGTGCCTATAGACAGTTTCAACCAATAGGTATTAGATAAGCATTAACATTTGAGTATCTGTACTGAAAGCAATTTCCAGACCGCTTTGATGTCCAACAATATCAATAATCATGTCAGAACATCATCATGAAAAACGCGAGACGGTAGATCTACAACTTGATAAAGTATAAGCCTTCTAATTGCTTATTCGTTTTCATTTTGTTTCAATTGATATGATCGGCGTCATAGGAAATGACCTCTTTTCGGCGTTTCGTCTCGAATTCACGTATTCCTTCCCCACATGCAGACGCATTTTGACACATCCGCAGGAGAGGACTCTTGGTAGCAGTGTGGTAATATGGGAAGTTACTCATAACGAGCAATTTCCCCTTTAGCCACTGTGGTTTTATGTCCATTCAATAATTGAATTAATTATACATTACTTTTAATTATAGTTATGTATTTTCCATTTACTTGTCTCGATACGTTCAAAGTCGTCTGTTGCAGATATGTTGTTTGGAAAGCGTTTGAAGGTGCAATAACGTGAACTTGGCATCACAACACTAACATTGTTTTGTAAAAAAGATGCATCTAAAATGTCTATATCTATGAGCTGTTCCACGAGAAAACCAACATTATGGCATCTGCGTAATGTATCAATCCAGATCAGCCTGCGCAATCCGCGCAGACTGATCCTAGCCAACACATTCTGTCTCAGGGATATTGAGGTATGATTAATGTTTCCTGAAACAGAAAATCCACATGAGGCGAAAAGTGTATGTCTGAGTACGACTGCGCGGCATGCTTAGTCTGATCCGGGTCGATATTTTACGCAGAGTCCATAATGTTTGTTTTCTCGCGCGACTGCTCATATATCTATTAGGGCTAAATTCCTTTATGTGAAAGCTCTGATGAGTCTACACACGTATCAACGGGTTCGCCTGAGCCTTGTCTGCTCTTTTAGTTAGTTTACAAGCTAACTTATTGATTGACTCGGTTATAATGCGTTAGCAGTTCCAAAACAATTTGCATACTTAATTTAAAAATTGTAACACTATTATAGTTTGAAGATAGAGCCAACAGATAGAACGAAGTGGTAATACACAACTGATATAAGCTTCACAAAAAAACAACTGTTACAAGCGTTAACAGATTAAAATGTTACTTATTAGGCATATAATTATAGTAAGCCTTCATCGAGTCTAGAATGACATCCTTTTGTTTCGAACTTCTATAGGTCGTCAAAGCAGAGTCAATACTTCACCATGTGTTAACTCTCTATGTTATAGTTGTATTTGTATATGTATTACTTCTAATATAGAAATAAATGTCTAGGCAAACACAGTGGACTCGCAATAACTCGAATATGTGATAGTTCGAATTTTTCTTGTAAAGGATCACTGGCTTGATTTTCAAACTAAACATTTAAAAATAAATGAATTACGAAGTTAACAATACATTTAAATTCTTTAAATGAATTTAGCATAAATCGAGGGACACGTAGATAGCTCCAAGTAATTTATGGGCACCTTTCGACATTGCGGTATATCGAGTCCACATTATTAGCAGACTGATCCGGGCCGACACATTCCGTCTCTGGGGGGTTAAAATTCCTGAAACAGAAAATCCACAGGTGGCGAAAAGTGTCTATCCGGGTAAGCCTGCGCGGCATGCTTATGTTGATCCGGGTTGATTCACGCAGAGTCCACAATGTTGGTTTTCTCGTGGGACGGCTCATTTACAGAAACAAGCAAATGTCTTCTTTTTCTCGATCGGTGGGCGTGGCCTTAGAGCGCTGCCTTTTTTTTTCAGTCATTAATTCAGCAACCTCAGATACGTTCGGACAATTTTAATGTCTTCTTTTTCTCGATCGGTGGGCGTGGCCTTAGAGCGCTGCCTTTTTTTTCAGTCATTAATTCAGCAACCTCAGATACGTTCAAGCCTTTTTTTTCAGTCATTAATTCAGCAACCTCAGATACGTTCGGACAATTTTAAGCGGATATTTTGAATCAATATGGTATCATCTTTTCTTAAAACGTTAATGTTGATATGTGTTTTAGTTTGGGTAATTCATGAGATAGAAGGTAACTATTCCTTATTAAGCATTTCATTTATAAGTACAACTAAATTATGAATGATCATGAATGGATCCGTGAGATGCTTTATTTACCAATTGAAATGTAGCATTATAGTACACCCTGACACCTGTGTGGTGCTAGCCATCATTTTCCCGCATTATAGTATGCCCTGACACCTGTGGTGCTAGCCATCATTTTCCCGCACAAACAATAATGATGAAACTGTTTTGTTTGTACAACTTTATTAGCCACGTACATAGGTACCTTACAATATTTGTTGTTGGTCATTTTTGTTGTTGTGGGTTTTTGAATCTGTGTTGTTTCTAGTTTGATTCGTATTACTAGTTGATATATATCTAATACAATTATACATTAATGCAAACAAACAATGAACACAAAAATATGGGAAACAAAGATAGATTCAAATATAATATTGTTTGATAAATATAATTTTTGAATTGATTTTAAGATGTTCATTATAGCAATAAGGCATGTTTGATATCTTATCCTAATAGTTTTACGTATTCTTTGTATGATCTTAATCTAAAAGTCGATTTCCAATGCATTTGAAGTATGTTCACAATAGGCTTTTTCTAAATTACTTTTTGTTCGTACGTCAAATATATTGTAAACCAGTTCATAGCATTTGTTATTTTTAGCTCGTCTGTTTCAGACAGATGAGCTAATGTCATAGCTTCCTCGGCGCTCGTCGTCGTCGTCCAGCGTCGTAGTTGTTGTTAAAGTAAATTTTTCCTCGCTAACCAATCAAGGTAGAGATTTGAAACTTAAATAGTTGTCTGACATCCGGCATACTAGCAACCACAGGGCCCAGTACAATAACATTGCATTTTGTTAAATTTATGCCCTTTTTTAAGTCTGAATTTCGGTTAAGTTTTTTGTTTCTCAGTAACCATTCAGAAATGGTGTTCAATACGGCAAAACTATTGGACTGACAATATGGAATTATCCGTTCTAATATTCATTAAATACAGAATTTGAATTGAGTCTGGCAATATGGAATTATCCATTCTAATATTCTATAATTCATGCAAAACAAAACTGGTATTGCGTCTGGCTTAAGGGAATTATTAATTACATTATTCATTCAAAGCAGATGATTCAGTACAGGTTCTCATCCGATGTTAAATCTGTAGCAATGATGCTAAATCTGTAGCAATGATGATAAGTCTGTAGCAATATGTTAGCCCTTTCCCACATACAGACGCTTTCTGACGCCTCATCAGCATCACAGGGCTATAGATAAGTAGCTTATTTGCTTAAAAAAGAAAAAAAATGTCAACAAAGTCAATTCCTTTAAAAATGTTGCGTACTGAAAAGCAAATAAAAAGTAAATTAAGCAATTGTTTACAATTGTATTGCGTAAGTGATTTACATTGAATCAAACGCGATCCGAATAGAAGAAAAATTATCTATGGCTTGATGTGAACAAGACAAATACTTACCCTAGATCATAGATGTACACTGTGAATACAGATTTGAGCAAAACAAACATTTTATAAGTGTCTGGGTAAAAGAGGGATCCCCAAATTTATAGATTCAAAATTTTTAGAAAAAAGTTGTATAAAAATGTAATTTGATAACAAAAGATGGGGTAAAATTATCCCTGTAACTCAATTTTAAAAGAAAAAGTAATTGTCTGAAAAACAATACGGAAAATACCCACTTCACTTAACAAGTTATCTATAGCCCTGTTTGAGCAATTTCTCCTTTTGCCACACTTTTTTCATCCCTTTTTTAATAATTAAACTTTAATTTTTAATTTGGAATAGTGGTTAAGTTTCAGTCAAACTAACACAGCTATCACTTTGAAACTTGAAATACTTCAATATCAATTGTACAATAGAATGAATAGAGAGTTTTACAAGTTACATAACCCTGTCATGTATTTTGACTGGATTATTGCCCTTCTTAAATTAGAAAATTTCAAACTCACTAATTATACACAATATAATTGTATAAAAAAGGGGCGGGGCATACAATGACGTCAGCTGTCAATCAAGACCCCTAACTTTGCTCGACTGTTGTCCCAGAAAACGCCGTGATGTAACTGACACAATTGTTGAAAGCGGCGTTAAACACAATTTAGTATTCAGCCATATCATAATTGTCTGCTCACCTTTCTAAACTTTTCCTGGCTCTTTCGCACAAGTGTACCATACAACATTCTTTAACGGCGAGTTGCTACTTCCGAAAATGGACTCCTACGAAAACTATTTTGATCTACAGTCCCCTTCGATCGACATCTGATCGATACTTTGGGTGTAAGATATTATTTTCTAATTTAACAATTAAGATGTATTGAATAGTTTTACATTACAAAGAAAGATAGGAGAGGTATAAGGTAATGTAAGATATATAAACGCTAATTATATGGACCATATTATACCTTACAGTTGGCGGCAAACAATACAGTACGTTGCTAACACCTTGTTGATTAAATGTCAGTTGTTATGTAGGTAATTCTGTATCACAGCATTAAATGAGCCATACTAATGCTTTTTATATTGTACAGCAACACTTCAGAATGTAGGCTATTCAAAGGAGGCTACCCAATCAACAACCTACGAAGATGGTGTAGCTGCCCGCGCCGTTGATGGTTATCAGTCATACACACACTGGGATCAATTGTCGTGCTCACACACACTGGGCGGTAGTGGGTCATGGGAACCGTGGTGGAAGGTCGATCTCGGACAATACTATTTGGTTGAACGCATCGAGGTATACAATCGAGCGGACTGTTGCGGTAAGTTTGTACCGCCTCGGTATTGTAGTGATAGAGGGTCCTCCTCGCGTTCGGGAACCGGGTCATACGAAATACTTAAACATAGGTAGAAATGAATGTCCTTGGCGCTCACGATTACGGGGTTAGAATTATGACTGACCGGCTTTCGTCAGGATAAATGGACCAGTAGAACTGGTAACTTACCGAGGCAACGCCTTGATAAAAATCTTCGGATGTGTATATGTGTAGACATGTAAGCATAACACTTCGTACAAAATTGAACATTTGAATTGATAATATGTTTAGGGTAGTTGACCTTTACATAAACTTAGAATACACATATTGCATCTGGTGAATTGGAAGAATTACTATAATAAAAGAGTCGAACACTTTGTCAAAACGAGCAAATTCTCCTTTTTCGCATGATGGTTCCAAACATGGCCATCATCAACTACGTTTTTGTATCAGGTGAAGGGTACCAATACGAATATTTGAAAGACTCGATGTTGAAAAAGAAGCCACCAACCTATGCCTACGGTTGGTCCTTGAATCCCGTAGATTGATTGACTATCGTAGATCGTAAATTGTCTGTTATAACTCGGTGTCCATGTATCGCACCACCTCGTTGGTGTAGTGGTAGAGCGTCTCGTATCGGGGTTAGCATAACGACTGACTAGTTTGTGTCAGGATAACTGGACAAGTAGAACTAGTCACTTAACCAGGAAACGCAGTTAATGAAACAGTGTTGAAAGCGGCGTAAAACACCTAACTATTAATCCTAAAACTGTTTTACCTCGTTGTCTATTTAAAGCAGGCATGGACCGAGATTAAAATACACTAAACCTTACCGTTAAACGTGGAAACCGATTTAGTTTCAACTAAACGAAGTCGGTTTTCATTGTTGTTAAACTAAATTATATCTAGAAAAATACTGAGTTTTCGCGAAATAAGTTCTTGTCTTACCCTTTCTCACATACAACACATCTGCAGCAGACACCTCTGAAAACGTCAAGGCAAAATTGTGAAAATGTCGTGTAAATGAAAGTTAAATAACTCAAAAGAGTTGAAAACACTGTGGCGAAAGGAGAAATTGCCCATAATGCTTTCAAAAGTCGTCCGCTGCAGAAGCGTCAGAAAGCGCCTATAGTTAACATACCCAGTAAGCCAAATTGTGAGCATTTTCATTGACTTTCAATTGACTATTTTTCAACATTTACTGCCAAAATAGTTTATAAACTTACTTTGATGTCACTATTAGAAATATTTTCAGACGTTTCAACATTTCAAAGTTCTTCATCTGGAGTTCAGCACCTTTAACGTTTTAAAATTAAATATTCCTCAACATGTCCGTTGATTTAACATATAAACTATTTCACCAACAATGGCAAATACCGAGGTCATTGCAAACAATGCAGATTGAAGTGAGTCGCAGCGAGCTGTCTCACCTGAAATCAGTATTGTTTGTTTATAAGTTATCAAAATATTCTAAGACCCTTAGAACATGAAAAATGGAGTCGCCTGATTTTAAACATTGAAGATGCTTCTTAAGGTAATTCCTTGCTCAGGGTTGTGTTGTGAAACACGCCGTGAACAACTGTTGAAAGCCACGGTAAATACCATACAAACAAACGAAACATAACAGTAAGTTGTAATATACTACTTGTTGGTTTGCTATGCTTCAGCGGAACGCTTGAGAAAAGTACACGTTGAAGTCTCCAACGACGACAGCGCATACAGGACCTTTGGAATTCACAACGACCAAGTTGCAAGTCAAGCGACAATTATCCCCGACAACTCAAAACTGCTCACTCATAACTCACTCATCGCTCGTTGGATAAAGATATATCTGGAAGGCACAGCGATACTGACCCTCTGTGAAGTAAATGTCATGTCAAGATTTACAATGAGGAAAAGTGAGTTGGCATGTTTTATGCATATATATACAAGTATTAAGCGTTAATATCCTTGAAAGCCCACCCGTCTCGTCCGTACTTTCGGGTGAACTATCGGGGTATTTAGTGGTTAGAGGTGTGGCCTAAGTGGTTAGAAGTGCAGCCTAGGACGACAGTGGTGCAGAGGTAGAACGTCGGCATCTCATACCAAAGGTCCCTGGTTGGAGTCCTGTTATGAGTGGGTCCTGACTTTGGGATTTTTCCACACAAACGGCGCGAGCATTGGTTAAGTATCCAGGAAGCAGACATTGAACGTGATTTATATAAGCTGAAAGCTTGTTTCGCAATCGATGTAAAATAAATAAGTTTAAAGTAGGACGAAAAAAAACAATATATATATTTCGTAACCACTAAAAGTCTATCTTAAGTGGTCGTTCTTTCGTATGAAAGCCATTAATGTAGCACCCAAGGGCTGAAACGTAGGGGTGTCTGTCCGTACGAAACGGAGCCCTCGCATGAGGACAGAATTTCTTCAAACTGAAAACCTTTAGAGATCAAAGGTCAACCGGGAATGCAAGGTCCCCCGCTAATAGAATGAATAGAATACACTAGCGTCACATCATATAAAATGAATGGCCTCAGTTTTCTGAAATATACATTTTACGGAATTGTACACTTGTCGCTACGTATATGGTTGAAATCCAATTAAAAGCATTGGATTGTTTTCTGTACAAAGAACTGGATATATGTATATTACTGTAATCAAGTTTCACTCTTTCACTGCCGATGTTCACAGTCGACTCTTCATTGTTGAAAATCGGACCACTTCATTTTTCTTCGAACAGGAAATTTGGTACAATGTAATGGCTAAGTGGCAAACAATACAGATTTCAGGAGACACAGTGCGTTATGAGCCGTTTCACCTGAATCTGCAAATATTTGAAAATGCCTTTAATTGCCTTTGCCTGCACAAGGTTTAAAAGTAAGATTTTCATTTGGGGATACACATTTCCTTTAACATATAGAATATAATTTTTAAAAATCTTAACGACCTTTAGGCCATATAAATGCAATACAAAAAAACATTAACAACAGTTACTCTTGGATAAGAACATATAACAGCTTACATACTAGCAATGACATCGCTTTGCCAGTATTTTACGTCTATAACACTGACGCTTTACTCAAAAACATTCAATTGAATCAATATATGTAAGTGACATTTAGAATATCTTATTATTTTACTAAAACCTTAAAGAAAGTAATGTTTGCAAAATAGTTCAAATACAATCTAATGAATTTGTCTACAAAAACAAGTTTAGTTTAAACTTATTTATTTTACATCGATTGCGAAACAAGCCTTGGGCTTAGATTAATCACGCTCGATGTCTGCTTCCTGGAGACTTAACCAGTACTCGCGCCGTTTGTGTGGAAAAATCCCAAAGTCAGGACCCGCTCATCACGGGACTCGAACCAGGGACCTTTGGTACGAGAGGCCGACGCTCTACCTCTGCACCAACAACAAGTTTAGTCCTGAAACCATTTGGTTTATAGTTTGCTTAACATTTACTGCAACTATAATGTGTCATACAAGCTGAAGTTTCTTAATTTTTACCAAGAAACGGTTTTAAATCTGCTCTAACTAGATCAATTAGATAAAAAATACATAGGTGCTGAAATATTTGCAGATATAAACTTAAAATGTTTAATGCCTCTAGTTATAAGTTAAGTTTAGCAGAGGTATGATAATAAAAAAATACAAAGTAATTTTAACAAGTTTAAAGTAACATCTTAAATAGAGGTGAAATTTACTGAGAATTTTTTAAAATATGCGATAATTGAAAACATTGTGGACTCATCGACCAGGATCAGCCTAAAGGCACTTTTCGCCTCCTGTTGATTTTCTATTTCGGGAATCATAACTGTATACCTCTATCCCCCTGAGACAGAATGTGTCGGCCCGGATTAGTTTGCGCGGACTGCGCAGGCTGATCCGGGTCGAAACATTTCGCAGAGTCCATAATGCTGGTTTTCTCGTGGTTTTCACGTCTCGTGGTTTATGTCGTAAGTGTGTGTTCTTGTAATTTTGGAAAAGGAGTCACTTGAACGCTACAGCATCGAGCCAAGGCCGGATCATTCCAAAGTTTCAATGGTGACCAGGACTGTGATTTGTAGTATTTAGGAAAGGGTAAATGGGGATTCAGATGAAGCACACTTTCTTTCTTTCACGAGTCGTCTACTTGCAACGAAAACAATACCCAGGAAGCTCAAATAATTCGCAAGTAACTGGATGGCAAATAAAGAAGCATTTGATCAAGTTGCGCCACAGTACTTTCTGTTCCAGTTCTGCAATAATTAGTTATTTTGAATTATTAGACTTGGTCAGTATAGGATACAGTTCAATTGGTGTGTATGAATAATGATGAGTGCTTTCATGCATGCGCCCTTTATGCAATTATTTATGCGGGTGTTGTGTGTGAAACCTAGTAGTTTAGTTTAACCTTTGTTAACATTCTATTGTTACTATATACTCAAATCACATAATGTGAATGTGCTGGGTGTACCGATGAATTCGTAATGTGAGAAATACATGCCGATTTTTGTATGTTTCAGTTGCTTTTGACGGAGAAGCAAACGGAGAAGAAAAGAAGATAAACGTGAATACCGTTCCCGTTCCGTTGAGAGTGGTGATAGAGTGTATTCAGGCTTGCAGAAGGACCGAGAAAAGCTACTTCACGAGGCTTAATACTGAGACTACATCGTCTCCATACTTCGAATGTTACTGTCCAATATAATAAGTTTGGTAGACACCTTCAACACAGCAATGGACACTAAGATTGTAATCTATGACTCCTTGACACTAGCATGGTCATCAATGACTCCTTCACCTAGCATGATAATCTATGACAATATCAACGTAGCATATTAAACTATGACAGTTTCAACGTAGCATGATACTCTATGACAGTTTCAAAGGAACATGGTATCATGTGACAGTGTCAAAGGAACATGGTATCATGTGACAGTGTCAAAGGAACATGATATCATGTGACAGTGTCAAAAGAACATGGTATCATGTGACAGTGTCAAAGGAACATGGTATCATGTGACAGTGTCAAAGGAACATGGTATCATGTGACAGTGTCAACAGAACATGGTATCATGTGATAGTGTCAAAGGAACATGGTATCATGTGACACATTAAAACAAGCACCTTCAAAATAAGTACAACATTTTTTCCGTCGTTTAACAAAAGTCATTGTGACAAGCGTCATTCGTTTTCCACCAGTGGGCTTACAGTCTATGCGGAAAAGCAGCCAGTTCTTTGGAAATATTGTTGTGTGAATTACTGGTGTGAGAAAGCCAGGAAACACATGAATAGGTGAACTGGCCACCGTGATATGACTGAAATATTGTTCAAAATGGCATTAAACCCCAATCAATCAATAAATCAAAAATAAGTATGATGAATTAGGGAACCTGGTATATTTTTAGGACAGACGTAACATCTCTTTGGCATCGTCAACGTGTTTATGATAAAACGGCAAAAGAACCTGGTAATATTTGAGTAGTCATACATTTTCTTTGGTACCTTTAATATAAGATTCAAGATTTCTTTATTCAGTAACGTAACTATGTGAACAATGTTTTTTCGACAAATATATTCTTCAATATACTATGGTAGACTAGGAAAACTGGTATTATTGTATTGATAAATCATACATTTTCTTTGGAACCTTAAAATACTATGAAAACCTAGAAAACTTGAACTTTTTGGCTTAACAAATATTCTCTTAGACTGACGCCATCAAAATAAGTATAATAACCTAGGAACTCTGGTAATATTTAACCAGCCCTAAATTCATTTGGCGCCTTCAACATTATATGAAATCCTAGAAAAACTAGTCATATTTGATAAGTAATAAAACATCTTTGGCGCCTTAAAATTCAATAAATATGTCCGTTCCCATTGCAGGAACAGCCTAGGAAAGCAAGGTATACTTGACTGTCATTAGTCGCCGGGCAGAAGCCCGCGACTTCTATTTTCTAATAGCTTTTCGGAAATGACAATGGAGGAGAAATAATTATTAGAAAAAAACAAATTTAAATGTCTTGAACATATTACAATTGCGTTTGTTTAAAAACGCTAAGTTATGACACATCTAAAATGAAATAAATATTCCGATGTTTTTTAAGTATGTGCAGTTTCTTTATTTTGACTCGCATTTCTGTTTTTGTTTTGTTTTATTTACGAAGACAAAATAGTCCCTATGAGACATGTGTCAATATCGTGTTAAAAATCACGTCGAATTCTCCTTTAAAATAGCAATTCTAACTTACTGAATGTTATTTTCATGTTCAAAGACATGTCTTGATTTGCGAAGAATGCATTTTATAATGTTTATCCATGTATATCTAAAATATGAACTGTTTCTAAGATAAACTGTTGATCGCGTGACTCACGAATACCAACTGCGTAGATCAATCTCCTGTGCAGAGAGCCACTCTTCACACTCACATACAAATAGTAAATTATAGGTGATTTTAAATATTTATTTGGTTCGAAACAAATGAAGTATTAAATATGGCTTTTCTTACAACAATTACAGGAGACTTTTAATATAAGCATATCGCACAATCATTGCATATACTATTTACAACATAGAGCCAAGAATCAGCTTCTATTTTTTTAAATCGAACACAGGTACTCTACTGTTCCCAATTGATAGTAAAGCCACGAAATGAAAATTAAAGAATGATTTAAAACAAAAGGAAAAACATCTACCGTGTGTATATGTATGTATGTATTTATTTATTAATCTAAGTTTCATTCATGTACAATCATATTAAATTTACGTGGTCCCTTGAGTGATGTTTACGTCAATTTTGTTTTTTTGTTTTTTTAGCCTCCTTTTCCCATCATATAAATGTATAACTTTATTAACACTTGTGAAACCTATAAAACCTTTTTAAGTTCGACCCCAGATGCAGAGAAGTCATGTTTGATTAATGTATACTATAAACCTTATATACTAACATAGATTTACAAAAAACATATTTATTGTTAGGTATTAGGAAGGATGGCCGCGACCTTCACATATCTATGCACGGGGCTAATAAAGTTATACATTAAAACGAACATATATGAAGTCTGAAGATCATGTCAACCGGGGGTTTCGAAATGTGGTTGTACTTTATAACAATACTATTCTTATCATCTCTTACAACACAGTCTATCCCTATAATCACAAACGATCTACTTCATCATAGCATGCAACAATTCGTCGGTTTTCTAGGCTGAAGAAAGGTAACTAAACATGTGTAGATCTGTATCATACTAACTCAGTAGATTGTTACCGACATGGTCATGGATGTAACCAAATCGTTTCAACAACGTTAACATTGTTATGGTCTGATGACACCAAACGGGCGATAATCGACCTCCTTCGAAATGAAGGCAACAAGATGGATATTTTTGTAAAATAGCGATTCTGGTTTTAATTAAAGTAGAGGTTACAATACACCAAATAAATTCCTTCTTTGTTTCCATGTAAAATCGACCAGTTTCAGTCCTCAATTGTCTCACTTTCTACGCGTTTCAACACCATATATCATTGAAAATAGTTACCTCTAAGCTTTAAAATAATCCAAAGTAAATGAGGGGTCATGCATTATGCAAGACAGAACTGGTTACAGTCATTTTGGACCAAATCGGGCCCGGACAAAACCGGTGTTTAGCATTCTCTACTTTTACTTTCAAACAAGGTCAACATACTAAAAGTGATCAAATCAATCATTTCCGGGTGCATCCTATAAACATTTACAATGAATTTAAACTCAATGCCATATATTCAATGCATTCTGGTAGTGGTATACGCTTCATTAGCCACGTACATAGGTTGAAGTGAGGTCGTGGCCATCCCCCTTTCAACCTTACACTATTTTGTGTTAGTAATTCATTAGGTAGTTTGTGTTAATACTCGACTCCTTGCACGCTAAACGGCAGATTTCGTCAACCGTTTATGGTGACCAATGCAATCAGACAGAGAGACAGACAGACGGACAGACATACAGAGAGATAGAGACAGACAGACAGACACAGAGAAAGAGAGAGAGAGAGAGAGAGACAGACAGACAGACAGACAGACAGACAGACAGACAGACAGACAGACAGACAGACAGACAGACAGAGACAGAGACAGACAGAGACAGAGAGAGAGAGATAATTTGGATTGCTGAGGATGGAATACATTAAATACACTCACCTTTTTTCTCGACATGTTTCGTTCGTCAAAATCTGATGTCTCCTCAATATGTTTCAACGCACAACACAGTGTTGTGCATGGGGAAATAAGAAGTCGTGCTTTCGTTCTAATTCTTTCAATTGTTTTGGTTACGTGCATCCTTTTGTCTTTTTATTTAATGGCCTATAAATATGTATATACAATCTATTGGCATTAAATTTGTTCAATATTTGAAATTATTTCGTTCGAATGTATTCAATTTGTATCCTCTCCACTTCCTTTCGTAACAGATAGCACTACTTGTTTTCAGTTCAAGGAAACATTGATGGAACATGTAGTTCAAATCATGGACAGGAATACGGTATCAAAACGGAATCCATATTTAAAGCCGAATTTGTGTCCAACAGTGTTTCTTATTTTTAATGATACCTCTATGATATTGACAGGTCGTTGTCGGGAAATATCTAAATACATTGACAGTTCGTTGTCGTGAAATACATAAATACATTGACTTTCTTGTTTCAACTTTTCACCACAAACGAAGTTTATTGGGAAATATAGGAGAGTGCGTGTCGGTCAGTGTTTTGATTTGGTACACAGGTCAAGTTCGAGCTTTGTTTACAAACTACGAATTTTGCAATGAGTTAATGCTCATTTTATTAAACTAAACATTTGTTAAAAGAATGTGATGAAAGGGTCTATGAATTTAACAATTTTAGAACACTGATTTGAGCCTATAAAATACAGGTCAAGTTCGATTTGGGCCACAATCACCATTAAATGACTCTTCTTCATCTTGGAATTGGCTTTTAAAAACAAATGGGCTCGGACGATCCCTCGTACAATGGTACATAGATTAAAACGTGTTTTGGTACGCATGTTTAAGACCGTAGCAAACGGTCAATATCGACGACGGTAACAAACCATACATTTTGTCGGAGTTATGGCTCCTTCCCTGGCATAACTCTTTATGTGGAGTTATGTCCCCAGTTCAAGTAAGAATTTGCTCCCACAGTATTCGGACGATCATCCAAACTGGTATATTGAAAAAGATAATTTTGGTGCACATGTTAACGACTATGGAGTGCAGGTCAAGTTCGACTTTTTTATAAACCACCATGGAGTTATGTCCCCATTTCAACTAAGAATTTGGACCCACGGTATTCGGACGATCATCCAAACTGGTATATTATAATAGATAAATTTGGTGCACATGTTAACGACTATGGAATGCTCAAATTTAACCAAGAATGTGCTTCAAAAACGTTATCCGGACGATAATTTATGAAGGATTTAATACCATTAACAACAAGACAAGTTTGACTTCGGTCAAAAACCGCCATTTCTTTTTTCAGTTAAGGACCCTTTATAATTCAGAGATTGCCTTTAAAAATGTTGTACCGGTGTTAACTCGTGAAAGGGTTGATTGATATAAATATTTTCGAAATATATATAATTAACGTCGTGCTGGTTCATACTCTCTTTCTGTGCATTTCTAGCTAGGATGACGGTATTTGCACATTTCTATTTAGTGATATTTAAGGAGAGATAGTTCCAATGTCAAGATCATTTGTTCCTTTTATAACTACGATTGTTTGTGTCGTATCATTGGAAACTGCTTCTCATTCCACATCCATTACCTCCAAAATCCTCCCGTATTGAAAATACAAGCCGGTCTGCGATGGTCTTACTGATTGGATTCGGAATTAAAGAAAATCAATACAGACTCGATGCTAAGGAATTATATGCACTCAACAACATGCATTAATAAATGATTCAATGGACAAGGCGAAGACCTGTTGATGTATTTTTTGTCGATTATTTGGTGTTCAAAGCATGGCACCCAAGACGAAGACTCCTTCAATGAAGAAGTGAAAGTTCCCAAAATTGTCCATACAAGAACACACGGACCAGCTACCAGCAAGATTGTCAGAAAACGATGAAAAGGAAGTAGAGGTAGGGTTAACATTGAAGCCCGAGTGGCCAATTTCAGTCCTGTGATGGTTCCATTCCTTGTCTGAACAATTTAGAAGATATGTCAAAAGACTAAATATACAGTAATACATAATATAACTTTTTCAGTAGAGGTATCGTCGAAGGTAACCCAATTTGGAAAAGTATAATTATAAGTTACAAATGGTACAATCTCATTAAAACCAGACCTTTACTTAGTTCACTCGTAAATAGATTTGATGACTGTCCCAAACAGGTCGGCTCACATTGACCTTTGCGTCAGCCAATCACATTGTCGCCTAGAAAATCGTTCGGTATAAAACAAGGAAAATGACCAACGTTAATAAACGATGTAGTGAAGCGGTGATTGTCAAGTTTTCCAATTGTAACGAAGAGATCGTTGGTTGTACCGAGCGATTTTATTGGATAAAAGACACAAGCACGTGCTAATGAGTTAATAGTTTTGTGTCCATTCGAGAGGACCTGTTATGTCTGGGCGTCATATCCAATATACGTACAGCGGAGTATTTTGGTCTGATTTTAATGAGATTGCAAAGGGTGTGGCCTGTGAGTATTTGTCAAAACGCATTCGAGCAATCCTTATTTCCCACTGCTTTCACACCCGTATTATTTGGTTTGCTTAGAGCAAGGGAATTTACAGACATCAACAATGAGACACGAGACAGAACAGTAATGTTATAAAAGATTACTCCATGAATTTATCGGAAAGAGAAGTGAAACCAACCGTTAGATGGTAAAATAACGGGCGATTTTGGAAATTCTGTCATCCTGTATATGCCAAAAAATGGTTAGAGTAATCGTGGATTTTTCGAATCAGACTTTACTACATATCCAGGGCTACATACCCAGCTAATTTGGTAAAAAATAAAGTAAAATCATGCAAGCATATTTGTTTTTGTTTGATTTTGAGTTTAACGCCGTTTTTCAACATTATTTCGATTATATCACGGCGACAGCTTATATATTCATGAACCCTTGGTAAACATACCAGTACTAGACTAGCAAATGTTCCTTTTCCATAGACACTCCATCATGACCTCCGCGACTGGGGATCGAACCCGGGACGCCCGGTTCAACAACGGATTCATCGGCAGCATGTTGGTGGACAGTCAAATGCATATACTAAATACAAAATAATCTAATTTGTACATATAAATCAATACAACCAACAGTTTTTCAGGACATAAATGTGTGTGGGATCGTTTGTTTGTTTGTTTGTTTGTTTGTTTATATGATGTTTTACGCCGCTCTCAGTAATTTTACCTTTATACGTTACCAGTACTACTCATCCATTTATCCTTACACCTGCCATTAGCGAGTAAGTCGTAATGCTAATCCCACGATTTTCAGCGCATACGAAG
This sequence comes from Serripes groenlandicus, assembly GCA_031761405.1. Taxonomy (NCBI): domain Eukaryota; kingdom Metazoa; phylum Mollusca; class Bivalvia; order Cardiida; family Cardiidae; genus Serripes; species Serripes groenlandicus. The sequence continues at coordinate 68,669 of JASEVX010000620.1, forward strand.
AAAAGAAATTTCTATCATTGTTAAGTGGTTGGTATGACCGGGCCGGGGATCGAACCCGCGACCGCCCGCACCTGAGACGGACGCTCTAAAATCGATTCGAGGCTGCATCTGTATTATGGCATCCTCATCTGTGTACTGAGTTAGTATGGTATGGTATGATCCCCATATAGGCCTAGCAGTCCATCACTCGATTAGTGCATAGGCTCCTCTAATGAGTACAGTTATCTGAATGAACTTCATATTCTTAATCAACGTTCCGTACAGTTATCTGAATGCACTTCATATTCTCAATCAACATTCCGTATCAAGTTGTCACGTGCTCGATCTAATACGATGTGATGATTCGATTGATTGTTTGGTGTTTCAACAATTTGTCAGTTATATCACGGCGTTTGCTGGATCAGTTACTAGTACTACTGGTCCATTTATCCTAACACCAGTCAGTCAGTCGCAATGCTAACCCCTTAACACTCAGCGCCAATGACGGTAGCCATTACTTCCATTTTTTAAAGTCTTTGTTATGACCCGACCGGGTATCGAAACCGCGATGTCCCGGACCAGAGGCGGACGCTCTACCACTACACCACCGAGGCGGACGCTCTACCACTACACCACCGAGGCTGTCCATCGACGCTTACTTAGTTGAAAAGAAGTTGATAGTGCTTGACTATAACTGCGTAAGGAATAAAGAAGAGTGTACGTATATAAACAGGAATTTGACAGACATCCTAAAAAGGTAACATCGGATTTTATGGTTTAAGGGAGATAACTGGGACACATTTTAGTAAATTCAATGAAGGGTCTCTAAAATGTAAGACGTTGCTCTTGTAGAGTTTATTTCAGTGTAACTGTCATTAAATAATGAAATTGGGGAATTCTTCATTGAATTTGAATCATGTATTGAAAAATTGCCTACCGTCCTACCTTAAACATGACAATTATTGTTTTTTGTCAATTTCGAGTGATCTCCCTTTGAATACTTCAAATCTCAAATTAACTTAAAATTCGAATGCGCATAAATTGGATTACAATTGGTATACGTTAGTCTGCTTTCGTAATTTGATCATAAGTATGATTCTTCAGGTCGTGTGCAAAGCAATATTTTTGTTGACGAAAATCTAAATATTGTAAATTCTAGTATCATTATTTTTAGAAAGTATTCAGTAAGAAAAGTGGATATGGGACTTTTGAAAGCATTTTTACAACAGAAGAATTTGCTCATAGTGCGAATTTTCAACTCAATTCAATAATTGAGCCGATCTCCGAGAAAACCAATAGTTAAACCTCTGCGTAATGTATCGATTCAGATCAGACTGCGCAGACTAATCTGGACTGACACATACCGCCTCAGGGGGATAGTGGTATAGAGTAATGATTCCTGAAACAGAAAATCCACAGGAGGCGAAAAGTGTCTGTCAGGGTTAGCCTGCGTGGCATGCTTAGGCTGATCCGGGTCGATACTTTACGCAGAGCCCACAATGTAGGTTTTCTCGCGGGACGGCTCAATTATACTATTAACCGAGATGTTTGCTGCAGATTCTTTGTTTGTGGGAATGCGTTAAGAAAGTAAACATGTTTGCTTGTCCTACTCATCTGTGCCCTTGGAATTCCTGTATGATCTGTTTGTTTACTTTCCATATTTCGTGTTTCCACACAACAGTATTTTTAAGCAACTGGCTGCTTTTCCACATAGATTATTGGAAGACGAATGACGCTTGTCGCATTGACTTTTATCAAACCTCGGAAAGAATGCTGACCGAGCTGGGGTTCAAACTCACAACCCCTGATTTGACAGCCGGCGTAGCTACCGACTGAGCTACCGGGGACCGGCTGGAGCAGTCGGCTATCAAAATTGAATATAAGGTAAACGTTTCAGGTTTTGATAAATTGATTGATTGTTTGGTGATTTACGCCACTTTCAATAATATTTCAGTGATATCACGTCGTTTTCTATATAAATTACAAGTACTTCTGGTCCATTTATCTTGACATCAGGCAATCAGTCGAAATGCTAACCCCGCAACCTTGAGCGCCAAAGAGGGCAGCCATTACTTCCATGATGTTTAAAGTGTTTGGTATGAACCGACCGGGAATCGAACCCACGACTTCCCGCACCCGAGTCGGACGCTTTACCATAACTCCACCGAGGCGGTCTCAATAAATTAAATAAGTAGTATGTATGGCGGTTTAGGTGTAAACAAAGATGACGTAATCGGCGGCCATTTTGTTGACCTAGTTACTATTTATAGTATCTCATTTGCATATAAGGAGTGACACGAATGAGGACGCCATTGTGTTGACCTAGTTATTTGCATATAATGACAGCGCATGCGTGGCGGCCATTTTTTAATCATAGGTCTATATTTAGAATGACATCATGGGTCTATATTTAGAAAGCTTTAACAATGGAGCAAGTGTTTCAGTAGCACCCTTCGGGCGAGACCACCAACGATTTGTCTCTAGCCTTCTACCAATATATTCTAGCGGGTATGTTGTTGGAACCCTCGAAAATAATGGCGGGGAAATTCGACCTAACCTTTGCTACATTGTTTCGGGAAACCTGACACGAGACATCCATACAACACGATATATCCCTTTAATATGTCGTATAGTCGAGCCGAAGCACGCAGTCAAACATGTATGGTAAAGCAATAAATGTAACGTCTTACCTCGAGAACGTCCAGAGTTCAAATGACAGATGCGTATGTCCTGACACCACGATCTATTTTTAGACACGTTATTTCACAATCAGAAACACACCAGGTGTCCGAACAATAGACCATTGAAATGTTAATCTCCTTCAAAGGCGCCATACTGTCTGCGTCTATTTATTTAAGGCCGGAAACATGAACAATGCCCAATTGAAATGTCAAAGTTAATCTCCTTTAAAGGCGCCATACTGTCTGCGTCTATTGATTTAAAGCCGGAAACATGAACAATGCCCCATTGACATGTCAATATCAATCTCCTTTAAAGGCGACACAGTGTCCAGCGTCTATTGATTTAAGGACGGAAACGTGTACAATAGCCCATTGACATGTTGAAAATTAATCCCCTTTATAGAAGGCGACATACTGTCTGCGTCTGAACACCTGCAACGAACGCGTTAACACTTGTCTGAGAATAACCCTTTACACTGCTGTTCAAAAGATTACCCTACATGATGAAAGTTATTATCATGTTTTAATTTGCACTTGAAAAGTGTCACTGTAGTTAAACACGACTTTACCAATTTGATCATATTTCAAATATAGAGGGAAAAGGAGCCCATTAAAAGCGTCAAATCGGTTTTTGTTAATTTGTATCACTATTTACGCTTTAACTTTTTCTCTTTATGCTACCAAATGATAGAAGACCCAAAAAGCTTTCATTTAAACCAAAGTTTGTCGCTATAATTGTTTACCGTTTTCGAGTTATGTAATATGAGAGACTTTTAAACCCCCAAAATGAACTTGCCCCGATCCTCAAATTTGATATACCGTTGGAAAGATCTCGTTGCGCCCTTTTCATATATGAAAACATTATGGTCCTACGAATATTAGTTCTCTAGTTATCGTCGTTTTAAATATGTGTTTGTTTCAAAGTGCGTCAAAAGTCTTCTCAATGCGTAAATGCCGATATCTCCTTTATTTCTTGTCCGAATGTAGTCGTGTTTGGACTCGTTGAAAAGGGTTTCGTAAACTCTATCGATTGAGGAGGTCAAACCGGAAGTTTGGTCTGTCTGTAAACCGGAAGTGACGTCATTATATATTACAATGGTCATATCTTCCTTAGTTCTGAACCGATGTTTACAATTTGTATATCATTCGAAAGCTCTCATCGAGATATGAGTATATTCGAATTTGAAAGATATCCGATCAATGTTTTCATGACATTGTACTTTAAATAAGCAGCGCAAGTGGTAAATGAAAAACAAAGACATGAATACAATTTCTACAATTTTATTATATAATCAAGTATTGTAGTTCGCATAATCAAAATAACTAACACTATTTATTGAACACAGCATTCACAAATCACGATTCATTAAGGGATAAAAATGATTATCAATTCGTCTCATACTCCATCCATGACGTCTATGAATAACTGTCAACCGTTCCGTTATGTTGTAAACGTGGTTAATTTAGGGCTCCCCCCGGCACTTTCTTTCCGATAATTTAGTCTTGTAGTCCCGGTGGTCCGTGTATTCGATACCCCTTTTTCGCATTGTCAATCATGGTATGTTGTCTTTTCCTGGATACATCTGATTTGGCTAGTTCAACAGCTTGAGCCACGGGTGTCACAAAGTTAATGGTGGGTTCTTTCATCGTCCCACCCATCTGAATTTTTTCCACGACGTATTGTCCTTTATGATTAGGTTTCAACTTCCCTTCGGTCATCCGTTGAAAATGTCGTGTCCACATTTCTACTCTATCCATCGTTGACGTAAGTGAAGTACACAGCGAGTGATAGTTTTATCTTTGGCTATTAGCTGTAACTTTCCTCCCCTTATAGCATGTCTTCACCATCACTGTCGTCGCTACCACCATAGCTAACGTCGTCGTTCTCAGACTTCACTATACCTTCTATTAAATAACGGTGTTTCTTAATGGCCGACTGTATGGCCTGTTCTAGTATCATTCCCTCGGACATGAGTTCGTGTACATCTTCCATGACACGTTGGTGAATGACTCCGTGTTCTAATTGGAATGTGTGGAGAAGCAGTTGGCTATACATACGTAAGACATGTGTTGTATCTTCCGCTACTATTTTTGAGTCTGCCTTTTTCTTGGCCTCGTCATTGGACATTCCATCTCGCTCATACTTTTCCACTTTTTTTCGCCAAGATTTTTCATTATTGTTCGAAGCTTTACGGTACATGACTCCAAACACTTTGTGTTCTTCGCTGTCTTTATCTTTTACATCTTCTTCGCTCTGGTCATAGGATATCCACCGTTTTAATGGAGGCGTTTCCGAGTGATCCTCCGTGGCAGAACGCTTATTACACCATCGTTTGACATGATTTTGTAAAGAATGAACGTCACCAAACACGATACCACAATCGTCGCAAACGGGCATGTCTAGACTGTTATCAGACTCGAGGCTGGAATCACTCTTTATGTACTCCACAGGGGTGTCCCTTATAGTTTTCTTAACTGAATATCCTCGCTGATCATATGCTGGAGTATCACTTATATACTTGTGTTCAGCTACTGATACATTCTGTTCAAAAATGTTTGGTCTAAGTCGCATGTATTCGGGTGTAGAGGCTTGAAGATCAATAACGAGATGTCCATATGGCTTTTCTGTGGCGTTTCGATATACATTCATGAAACTGTGACTACTGGTAGGGTAGATCCGTCGTGCCAGTACAGAAATTTGATGTCTATCAACTGGGTTGTTAAACACAATTAAATATTTTGTATTAAGGCTGATATCTCGGCACGCTTTTCCTTGAGGAAAAACGTTCTGTGTCAGGAAAATGACCGTCAAGTTTCTATGATGAGATCCTTTAGTAAAAAGATTAGCCACTCTTTCATCCTGCTTCGCCTCTCCCATCAAATCATCTAATATGATGCAGTTCCGCACGTTTACGTCTAGATACATATCTTGTTCAAGACAGTCTGGAATCCCCCTCACAAATTCAACGTTAGACAATTCTGTCTTGATTTCGTCGTATAATGGTTGATTTTGACTATAACACCAGATGATCCTCTGAGGTGGTGGTTGGATTGTATCTTGGCACAATATCATCTTAGTCAATACCGATTTACCACTTCCACTCGGCCCAGACAAAACGAGTGTACACGGATGTTTAAACTTAAATACAGGCGTTCCGGGCGCTCCAAAATGCGCTCCGGGAGCTCCCAAATGCGCTCCGGGAGCTCCCAAATGCGCTCCGGGCGCTCCCAAATGCGCTCCGGGCGCTCCCAAATGCGCTCCGGGCGCTCCCAAATGCGCTCCGGGAGCTCCCAAATGCGCTCCGGGCGCTCCCTCATATTGTTGTACTCCTGGTGATATATTCCAGTATCTTTGGTCTGTATGTGAAGATGGTTCTTCAAAGTGTTTGTTTCTCTCATGTCTCATTAGATTGTATCTACTACAGAACGTCTGATCACACGTTGTACAGAAAATTGTACTCATCTTTTCAAAGTCGTGTGTTGCAGTTTATTGTGGATATCTTCCCCTTATAAACTTTCAGAGCGCTCGGAGCGCATTTGGGAGCTCCCGGGGCGCATTTGAGAGCTCCCGGAGCGCATTTGGGAGCGCCCGGAGCGCATTTGGGAGCGCCCGGAGCGCATTTGGGAGCGCCCGGAGCGCATTTGGGAGCGCCCGGAGCGCATTTGGGAGCTCCCGGAGCGCATTTGGGAGCGCCCGGAGCGCATTTGGGAGCGCCCGGAGCGCATTTGGGAGCTCCCGGAGCGCATTTTGGAGCGCCCGGAGCGCCTGTATTTAAGTTTAAACATCCGTGTACACTCGTTTTGTCTGGGCCGAGTGGAAGTGGTAAATCGGTATTGACTAAGATGATATTGTGCCAAGATACAATCCAACCACCACCTCAGAGGATCATCTGGTGTTATAGTCAAAATCAACCATTATACGACGAAATCAAGACAGAATTGTCTAACGTTGAATTTGTGAGGGGGGATTCCAGACTGTCTTGAACAAGATATGTATCTAGACGTAAACGTGCGGAACTGCATCATATTAGATGATTTGATGGGAGAGGCGAAGAAGGATGAAAGAGTGGCTAATCTTTTTACTAAAGGATCTCATCATAGAAACTTGACGGTCATTTTCCTGACACAGAACGTTTTTCCCTCAAGGAAAAGCGTGCCGAGATATCAGCCCTTAATACAAAATATTTA
>JASEVX010000621.1:0-26432 GCA_031761405.1 Serripes groenlandicus
GAAATTCCTCGGTTTAGACCCCAAAAACATACATATTCCTTATCGAATTGTATCTAGCCGGTAGGGTCTGTTTGTTGGCTAGATACAATTCGATAAGGAAATGCTTCAGTTTAATGGATTTTTACAGTTACGATTCAAACATCATTGTAAAGGGGCTACACAAAGTGCTTCTTAGACCAAAAGAAACTACATACAACTTGAGGTGTAGTGAAATTCATTGAAATATCACCCGAAAACACAAATAGCCCTTATCGAATTGTATTTATCCTGCAATGGTGACGTTTGATGGATATTAACAGTTACGATTTAGAACGAACGACCTAGATACCATTCAATAAGGATTTCGTGGTGTTTAATAGAAATTTACAGTTATAATTTGAGCATCGTTGTGAAGGGGCTACACAAAGTGCTTCTTAGACCAAAGTAAACTACAAACAACTAGATGTTTGATGAAATTCCTCGGTTTAGACCCCAAAAACATACATTTTCCCTTATCGAATTGTATCTAGCCGGTAGGGTGTTTGTTGGCTAGATACAATTCGATAAGGAAAATGCTTCAGTTTAATAGATATTTACAGTTAAGATTCGACCATAATTGTAAAGGGGCTACACAAAGTGCTTCTTAGACCAAAGTAAAATCCAGACATCTCGATGTTTGATGAAATTCATCGGTTTAGACACCAAAAACATACATTTTCCTTATCGAATTGTATCTAGCCCGAACAGCCCGAGCGGGCTAGATACAATTCGATAAGGATTTCGTTGTGTTTAATGGACTTTTACAGATATAATTTGAGAATAAGCTACAAAAGACCCAATGTTTGGTGAAAATCCTCGGTTTAGACCCAAAAAACATACATCTTCCTTATCGAATTGTATCTAGCCGGTCCAGCCTGTGTTGGCTAGATACAATTCGATAAGGAAATTCTTCAGTATAATGGGCTTTTACAGTTACGATTCGACCATCATTGTAAAGGGGCTACACAAAGTGCTTCTCAAACCACAGTAAACTGTAAACAACTCGATGCTTGGTGAAATTCATCGGTTTAGACCCCAAAAACATACATCTTCCTTATCGAATTGTATCTAGCCCGAACAGCCCGAGCGGGCTAGATACAATTCGATAAGGAATTTTAGGTGTTTTATGGACTTTTACAGTTATAATTTGAGCCTCGTTGTGAAGGGGCTACACAAAGTGCTTCTTAGACCAAAGTTAACTACAAACAACCCGATGTTTGATGAAATTCCTCGATTTAGACACCAAAAACATACATCTTCCCTTATCGAATTGTATCTAGCCGGTAGGGTGTTTGTTGGCTAGATACAATTCGATAAGGAAAATGCTTCAGTTTTATGCATATTTACAGTTAAGATTCGACCATAATTGTAAAGGGGCTACACAAAGTGCTTCTCAGACCACAGTAAACTACAAACAACTCGATGCTTTGTGAAATTCATCGGTTTAGACCCCAAAAACATACATCTCCTTATCGAATTGTATCTAGCCCGAACAGCCCGAGCGGGCTAGATACAATTCGATAAGGATTTCGTGGTGTTTTATGGACTTTTACAGTTATAATTTGAGCCTCGTTGTGAAGGGGCTACACAAAGTGCTTCTTAGACCAAAGTTAACAACAAACAACTCGATGTTTGATGAAATTCCTCGATTTAGACCCCAAAAACATACATCTTCCTTATCGAATTGTATCTAGCCGGTAGGCTGTTTGTTGGCTAGATACAATTCGATAAGGAAATTCTTCAGTTTAATGGAGTTTAAAAGTTACGATTCCACCATCATTGTAAAGGGGCTACACAATGTGCTTCTTAGAGCAAAGTAAACTCCAGACATCTCGATGTTTGGTGAAATTCATCGGTTTAGACCCCAAAAACATACATCTTCCTTATCGAATTGTATCTAGCCGGTCCGGCCTGTGTTGGCTAGATACAATTCGATAAGGAAATTCTTCAGTATAATGGGCTTTTACAGTTACGATTCGACCATCATGGTAAAGGGGCTACACAAAGTGCTTCTCAGACCACAGTAAACTACAAACAACTCGATGCTTGGTGAAATTCATCGGTTTAGACCCCAAAAACATACATCTTCCTTATCGAATTGTATCTAGCCCAAACAGCCCGAGCGGGCTAGATACAATTCGATAAGGATTTCGTAGTGTTTAATGGAAATTAACAGGTATAATTTGAGCATCGTTGTGAAGGGGCTACACAAAGTGCTTCTAAGACCAAAGTAAACTACAAAAGACTCAATGTTTGGTGAAATTCCTCGGTTTAGACCCCAAAAACATACATATTCCTTATCGAATTGTATCTAGCCGGTAGGGTCTGTTTGTTGGCTAGATACAATTCGATAAGGAAATGCTTCAGTTTAATGGATTTTTACAGTTACGATTCAAACATCATTGTAAAGGGGCTACACAAAGTGCTTCTTAGACCAAAAGAAACTACATACAACTTGAGGTGTAGTGAAATTCATTGAAATATCACCCGAAAACACAAATAGCCCTTATCGAATTGTATTTATCCTGCAATGGTGACGTTTGATGGATATTAACAGTTACGATTTAGAACGAACGACCTAGATACAATTCAATAAGGATTTCGTGGTGTTTAATAGAAATTTACAGTTATAATTTGAGCATCGTTGTGAAGGGGCTACACAAAGTGCTTCTTAGACCAAAGTAAACTACAAACAACTAGATGTTTGATGAAATTCCTCGGTTTAGACCCCAAAAACATACATTTTCCCTTATCGAATTGTATCTAGCCGGTAGGGTGTTTGTTGGCTAGATACAATTCGATAAGGAAAATGCTTCAGTTTAATGCATATTTACAGTTAAGATTCGACCATAATTGTAAAGGGGCTACACAAAGTGCTTCTTAGACCAAAGTTAACTACAAACAACTCGAAGATTTGTGAAATTCCTCGGTTTAGACCCCCAAAACACATATCTTCCTTATCGAATTGTATCTAGCCGATCCGGCCTGTGTTGGCTAGATACAATTCGATAAGGAAATTCTTCAGTATAATGGGCTTTTACAGTTACGATTCGACCATCATTGTAAAGGGGCTACACAAAGTGCTTCTCAGACCACAGTAAACTACAAACAACTCGATGCTTGGTGAAATTCATCGGTTTAGACCCCAAAATCATACATCTTCCTTATCGAATTGTATCTAGCCCGAACAGCCCGAGCGGGCTAGATACAATTCGATAAGGATTTCGTGGTGTTTTATGGACTTTTACAGTTATAATTTGAGCCTCGTTGTGAAGGGCTAAACAAAGTGCTTCTTAGACCAATATTAACTACAAACAACTCTATGTTTGATGAAATTCCTCGATTTAGACCCCAAAAACATACATCTTCCTTATCGAATTGTATCTAGCCGGTAGGCTGTTTGTTGGCTAGATACAATTCGATAAGGAAATTCTTCAGTTTAATTAGTTTTACAGTTACGATTCGACCATCATTGTAAAGTGGCTACACAAAGTGCTTCTTAGAGCAAAGTAAACTCCAGACATCTCGATGTTTGGTAAAATTCATCGGTTTAGACCCCAAAAACATACATCTTCCTTATCGAATTGTATCTAGCCGGTCCGGCCTGTGTTGGCTAGATACAATTCGATAAGGAAATTCTTCAGTTTAATGGATTTTTACAGTTAAGATTCGACCATCATTGTAAAGGGGCTACACAAAGTGCTTCTTAGACCAAAGTAAACTACAAACAACTTGATGTTTGGTGAAAGTCCTCGGTTTAGACCTAAAAACACATATCTTCCTTATCGAATTGTTTCTAGCCCGAACAGCCCGAGCGGGCTAGATACAATTCGATAAGGATTTCGTAGTGTTTAATGAAAAAAAAACAGTTATAATTTGAGCATCGTTGTGAAGGGGCTACACAAAGTGCTTCTTTAGACCACAGTTAACTACAAACAACTCGATGTTTGATGAAATTCCTCGGTTTAGACCCCAAAAACATACATCTTCCCTTATCGAATTGTATCTAGCCGTAGGGTGTTTGTTGGCTAGATACAATTCGATAAGAAAAATGCTTCAGTTTAATGGATTTTTACAGTTACGATTGGACCATCATTGTTAAGGGGCTTCACAAAGTGCTTCTTAGAGCAAAGTAAACTCCAGACATCTCGATGTTTGGTAAAATTCATCGGTTTAGACCCCAAAAACATACATCTTCGTTATCGAATTGTATCTAGCCGGTCCGGCCTGTGTTGGCTAGATACAATTCGATAAGGAAATTCTTCAGTTTAATGGATTTTTACAGTTAAGATTCGACCATCATTGTAAAGGGGCTACACAAAGTGCTTCTTAGACCAAAGTAAACTACAAACAACTTGATGTTTGGTGAAAGTCCTCGGTTTAGACCTAAAAACACATATCTTCCTTATCGAATTGTTTCTAGCCGAACAGCCCGAGCGGGCTAGATACAATTCGATAAGGATTTCGTAGTGTTTAATGAAAAAAAACCAGTTATAATTTGAGCATCGTTGTGAAGGGGCTACACAAAGTGCTTCTTTAGACCACAGTTAACTACAAACAACTCGATGTTTGATGAAATTCCTCGGTTTAGACCCAAAAAACATACATCTTCCCTTATCGAATTGTATCTAGCCGGTAGGGTGTTTGTTGGCTAGATACAATTCGATAAGGAAAATGCTTCAGTTTAATGGATTTTTACAGTTACGATTGGACCATCATTGTTAACGGGCTTCACAAAGTGCTTCTTAGACCAAAGTAAATTCCAGACAACTCGAGGTTTGGTGAAATTCATCGGTTTAAGACACCAAAAACACACATCTTCCTTATCGAATTGTATCTAGCCGGTAGGCTGTTTGTGGGCTAGATACAATTCGATAAGGAAATTTTGTTCTTTGTATGGATATATACACTGGGGTTTTGACTATTATTCAAAATTACGTCTATAAACTGAATATTATACCAAGAGAAACTAGAAACACAAGTATCGGCGTCGAAATACATTCTTATTAGCTTTAAAACACGATTCTGCCTTAACGAATAGTACGTCATTACGACATTGTACGACATTGTAGTATTTTATTTTAGGTTTTTTTCTTTGGATATTGATATTAATTGACACCCTCATAGATTTACAATCATATGAACTAACAAAATTCACATTATTTAACAATTAAACATCTCTTTTATTTATATTTACGACATGTGCTTATCGAATTGTATCTAGCCGCCAGACATTGGCTTATCGAATTGTATCTAGCCACAACCAGATAAAACTGCATGTCTGTATATAAAACGTTTAACGATGTTTTGGAAACATCGTTAAACGTTTTATATACAGACATGCAGTTTTCTTCTGCGACTCTGATGGCTAGATAACAAACAATGAGAGGACTGTACTTAGAATGTCTTAATCTTAATCAGATTAATCATATCAACTCGAAATTTCTGCAGATATTATTTGATGTCTTACATTTAAACGGTATAAGCCGAGAGCCCATGTAGCTTAGTCGGTAGCACCGCGAGCTGTCAATCCATGGGTTCTGAGTTCGAACCAATGCTCGGCCGACATTCTTTCGGACGTTTGACAAACATTCACTGTGACAAGCGTCGTTTGTCTTCCACCAATGGGCTAACAGTGTATGTGGAAAAGCAGCCAGTTGCTTGAAAAGAATGTTGAGTGGAGTACTGGTGTGAGAAAGCCAGGAAACACATGAGTAGGTAAACTGGCCGCTGTGATATGAAAAATTGTTGAAATCGGCGTTCAACCCTAATCAATCAGTTTTAAAAACGGTAATAAGTAAAAACAATCCTAAAAACAAATTAGTAGTTTAGGGATTTAAGTTTGTTTTCATGTATTATTTTTTTCTTAAAACCCCAAATAGCTAGACGCGGATTATGTATGAACCGTTCCACGAGAAAACCAACAGTATGTACATAATGTAATCTGCGTAATGTATCGATCGATACAGATCGAGGCTAATCCAGGACGACACATTCCGTCTTAGGGCGATAAAGAGGTATAGAGTAATGCTTCCGGAAACAGAAAATACATAGAAGGCGAAGTAATGATTCCGGAAACAGAAAATACATAGAAGGTTTAGCCTGCGCGGTATGCTTGAGCTGGTCCGGCCGGGTTTTTCTCGTGGAACGGCACATTTTGATATATGAATCAAAAAGCTCTAGTAAGTCAAGCTTCAATGTGTGTCGAAAACATAACTACTACCTCTAAGCCACTGAATGTAGAGAGTAGTGAAAGAGCGTCCGCTTCGGATGCTAGGTGGTCGCGGATTCAATCCCCGGCCGGATCGTACTTAAGACTTACACATTCGTAGTAATGGCTGCCCACCTTAATTGGCACTCAGGGTTGCGGGTTAATCATTACGTTTTGACTGAGTGGTGTCAAGATATATGGACCAGTAGTACTGGCAACATGCCCAGGAAATGCCGTGATATAACTTATAAATTGTTGAAAAGGGCGTAAAACGCCAAACATCTTACCATACGCCTGACTGTTTAAAGCTAGTTCTGATATCGCGGGCCATGTTTGGCATTATTCAATTACTGAATGTATGGAACTAGCTTACTTACAACAATTTTAAGAATATATTAAGTGTGTCTTCTTTTTTTTCAGGAACATCTTCCAAAGCAAACAAGCGTTATAAATGCATGTTAAAAACTTCTCAGTGTTTGCTTTTATATTGATGGATCGACTCCTACTTCCCTTTGTAAGCAAAATAGTGCGACCTTCCAATGTTTATTTCTTTGCATGCAATTGCTGGGTTTATTTTTGTCCAAACTTCTGCAATACAAAACCCTGACAAATCACACCAAACCTATGTAAATCATTTGAAGAATCAATCAGCATACATTTTAATGTCCCCTTCTCTCGAATTATGGTTTCATCCCGTCTATGAGCTGTTTGGCAAGAAAAACCTTTAATATGAACCATCCATTTTGATCCGTTGGGGATATGGCTTTAGTCTTTGGAATGTGTATCGCTCGTTACAAGAACTCTCCATTGATACCACAATTGTGTGTTTTTTGTTGAGACATTTACATTAACATTTTACCTTTATTAGAATAAACAACTTTGTCTGCCCGGGGGCATTGGTGTGCCACGTACACATCTTGATTCGTAAATCACTTGGTCAACAAGTACACACATTGCTGCAGAATGTAGCTAACAATTAAGGAAGCGTGGAGGAATAAAGTTTTTATTTTACAATGACGTACATTTAAAGATAAAATTTAAGAAAAAGCAATGAGGACTAACCATAAAAAGCGATTTTTAAAAAATATGAATAAATAGGTTTAGAGAATTATTATAAAGTCCGTTGCGTGATCGCAACCCGCAGTAAATAATATTAGAAACAGAGTATACAGTTATTTAATGGTTATTTGTGTAACAGTCAAAACTGTTGTCGTGAATGGTATCTCGGACCAAACAGTGTTAATGAAGGAACTACATATCTTCTATTAGGTATCCACAACGAAAAGAATATGAACCTATATGGAAGTTTTCAAGAGTGTTTCACTAAACTTAGAAGAACGCACTTCAGTTTGAACGATTCTGGAATCAGCCGAAATAGCATGCACCCACTGTCCCTAAAGCGTATCTATGAAACAGTTGTTCTATCGAAGGCGCTTTACGGCAGTGAGTTGTGGAACGGCCTTAATGTGACATAAGCAGTGTATCAAACACATGCACGGCATGCCGCGTTTAACACCTACTGTGATCGCCTTGAGTTGTTTAGGCATCATGTCTTTAGAAAGTTATATAGACAAGAGAAAACTAGTTATCTTTGGTCAATTATGTAAATTGTATGCTAATAAGCGGATCAAAGATATGTTTAACTACAGACTTCAATGCTTTATGCAGAAACCAAGTAAAGCAAAAAAGGCTTTATTCCCGACATCTACCGAATGTTGGGAACGTACGGTTTAACAAATATATTAACGGAATATTTGTCAAGTTCATAATTTCCCAACCCCTATTCATGGAAGAAAGTTGTTAAGCAATCTTTGAATGCTTTCATGAATCAAAGCACTGAAGTGTTGACGGCCTGGGGGCTGCGGGAGAAGTAGGGACATTGTAAAAGGAAATAACAATTGCAGCTTATGTTTAAGTATTTATTGTTAAGAAGTTAAAAGTTCATATCAAAATAGTAAATATTATGAAACTGTAAATTTGAAAACAGGAGGACCTTGTTGGCACTATATCGCTCACCTGAGTGCAAGAGCTCACACGTATATACATTTAAGACATGAAGAATCAAAGGAAAATTTGACAGCAGGTTTAGGCAGAATATTTTGAAGTTTCTGCCTTATTATATTGAGAAATATTTCAATGTTAAATCAACCTCCATCAAGTAGAAATAATTCTCTAAATCATGTACTAGACTGGGAGAAAGTGTTTGAACAATGCCAAACTCATCAAAACAATTATTCTGACAAAGATTCAAAATGCAACCTCAAGAGGCTTATCAAGATTTTCCTTCATTTGGCCTAGTGACATATTTTTGTTTACCCGATATGACCCATATTCGAACATGGACTAGAAATCATCAATACAAACATTCTGACAAAGTTTCAAGCTGCTGAAGCAAAAAAAAATGCGTCCTTCAGAGTATTAACAAGATTTTCCTTCAATTTGGCCTACTGACCTAGTTTTTTACAGACATGACCATTTGCTTCTTAGTTGACGTTGTTTACCCTCGCGCTCGGCATTAATGCCATTTGGCGAGCAGCTATCGTTTACTCCAATATTTAATTTAATTTCCATTAGCAGACAGACTATTTTTGTGCAGATTATTCAGATATCTTATTGTCTCTCTATTATTGGGTCAGGGGATGGGAGATATAAAAATATTGTTATATTGTCTATTTCTAAATATATATAAATTGCAGACTATATCTGTAATTGTATTTTATAAGATGCATAAATATAAAAATAAGTTTTTGACTATACTTCGTCTATATTTAGGGTAAATAATTTACAACAATAGATTGTCTGATTAGTTATCAGAGCTAATTTACAAAGAGTTAGTTTCTATTTATGATAATAAAAAAGTAAAAAACACATGAAAAATCTAACTATTCGGATTGAAAGTCAACAGAGTCCGATTGTGCTTTTCTTGATCGCATTGATAAGTGCTCATTCAGATATTCTACCATAGGGAATGATTCAAATGGTTCAGATTTCAATGTGACCCTGAGTCTGTTCATTAGTGCCCTTTTGTTGGTTGACGTTCAATTCGATTCCCAATGCATGACTGCCTGAAGATAAGGTCTAGTAAATGGGTCGCTAATCAATAGCATTATCATCATCCATTTGGTTGTGAATACTATTAGAGTTTTTCGACCTTTAGGATATATTTCATGGGAGACTTTAAATGGGAGAGTAAATGTTGTATTGCAGTCCTGAAATGGGAATTAGTTAGTAATACATTATAAATGTTCATAGTAGAGTAGGTAAAAGTTATAAACATAGTATTTTCAATATCATTAAGTATCTGGAACACCGAGCGCCACTTTTTATAAAAAAGAAAGAGGAATTAAAAAATATTACTTGTTAACAACAAACTACCCCTGAAAGGGCCTATAACAATAATTATGTACAAAAAGTAGGTGACGGCCGGTATTTAAAAAACAATTTATTTACGGTTATTTATGGGATGGTGGGGAGAACTTAACGGAATCTTATCACAAAAGGAATTACGGACGAACTCTCCTTAAAAAGCATGTACAATGACGAATAGGAAAACCTGTATTGGCTGAGGAAGGGCTTCAGTAGTGGTGCCTCATTGCACTGTTATGCATGTAACTTTCTAGATTGGTTGCAGACGGGAGAATATAAACAAAGGAAAAATAGACATAAAAATGTTGGGGAGTTCATCCATAACAGACGAATTGGGGTATACTGGAATAGAGCTTTCAATCACAGAGCGAATCCCACCAAACGGTATATAATCTATGTACTATGTGTTATGACCTAAGATAGTATTGGTAGTAAAATACCCTAAGAGGGAATAGGTCGTATGACGTCATCACTTTGGAATGTAATTTTCCCACGGCTTAAACATGTAAACAAGAGTGTATTTAACCGTTATGGAGATATTTCCACCGAGACAAGTCTGTTGTTCAAATCAGACGTGTCCGAGTGGACCCATCCCAACGATCAATTAAGAAATACAGTATATAAGTATATTAAAATTATTTGCGTAACAAATTAAACTCCCAATTTCATATTATAATGAATAAGACAGTTTAAGTTTAATAGTTTAGAGTATCTGACAATTTAGAGGAGACATTCCTCCGCTATACCCCGACCACATCCCGGATCCGAAGGATGTTGACCCATCATGTTCGGTGAAGAACAGACCTGTCACCACCATGAACCCTCACGACCCGGGATATGATCAGATTTGGGACTTTTTTATATTGTCCCCTCCAGTCATGTCTCAATTTGTGTTTGTTTAAAATCTTCGATTGTCAACGTTGGAACTATATAGGAAGGATTCATTCTACTCTATGCAACTGCAGATTATATTTTGTCTGTCATCTGACAGTCTAGCAAGTAAGTCTCCAGAGCAAGAAAGGTGGATGTGTGGCGTGTCTTAGATGGAAACAATACATTGTTTAGGTTAAGGGCAACTCCTATCCGTTTTAATGCTCCAGAGAGCTTATATCTTGACACCCTGTGCCCGCGACAGTGCAGCAGAAAATGTTTTGTAGTGTTTCGAACATCACATTCTGGGCAGACAGATGATCCGCCCAAAATGTGATATCCTATGCTCCCCGTCAAGAGATTGAATTTTAGCCTCAGGTTCGATCCGGAGTATAGGCCCGTGGCGAACTGACAATTATCCCATTTGCTTTGATCGGCTGACTATGTTTGTTGATTGTCAGCCTTTTTGCCCATTTGGTTTTCATGTGGTTTTTAATTATAGAATATATTTCAGATTTTGACAGGGGGACTTTATCACACACAGAACTCTTAAATGCGTCCTTGGCCGCCATATCCGCCATCTCATTTCCGGCCGAGAAAGTCGACTACTGCTGGAACCCACACTAAGGTAACTTTGATGTTATTGACATAGCACTGATCATGACATAGCACTGATCATGAAGGGATAGTAAATTTTCTAAAAGATCCGGCCTTGAGTTGCTATTTTTAATTTGGATGGATTGTAATACAGAGAGCTAGTGAGTCAGACAGAATAGCAACATTTTTCTGTGGTTTATTAACCAGAGTCCAGCTTAATGCATAATTAATTGCAGTTAACTCTGCTACATAAATAGATAACTGGTTGCTGAGCCGTTTGGCCATTTTGACCTTTCGCTCTGGTATGACCATTGCAGCAGAGACTGCATGTTCGGTGTTTTTGCTGCCGTCATTGGAAATTTGTAAATGCTGAGCGTAGTTCACATTAACGTGTCTTTCTGTTATTTTTTAAATGGTGGATGGTACATCGCTCTTTTTAAATTATGAACTTAGGGATATGTCGACTTTGGGAGCAGATAGCATCCATGGGGCGTCCAGACGCGGTCTGAAGTCTGCTACACTGAATTCATCGATTCGGTATTCTATCGTCCGATGGCAGGTCTTCCCTTATAAAGTTTACCGACGCTTAATCCGCCACTGCATTTAACACACGACTTCTTTGTTCTTTTCCGTTCCACTTCGCGAATGCTAATAAGCTTCCATATTTGACCTCTTGGCTCATTTAATTTCTAAATTGGGTGGGAGATCTTAACCTTTTAAATGCAGTTTTGTTTAATCCATGATGAACTATTGATTCGCGCAGTCTCACCTAAAAATGCATTGTTGGGTGTTAACAGCAATTTTCAGGCTGCCAACTCCGAAAAAATGGTTTTACAACTATGACCAGGGGCTAAAGCTCCAGGCCAAAAAAACAAATAATTACCATAATAGAAAACAACCAGGCTTTATTTACACAGTTTTAAACTTTTACACTACTACTTTTTTCCATGCATTATATGCTACTTCAGCAGACTGTATAGGAGTCATTTGAAATACTGCTATACAGTAAATAGATGTTATTTCCAGATTGTTTTCTAAAATGTATAATACATACTGTCCAAACTGTAAAGAGTCTGTTTCATGTGTAGCTACACACCTACTACTATTTTGTTCTGTAAACGAACCAATATGGGAGAAGCTTTGCGTACAGCTTTTCTATTCCTTAGGAGAAACCGATTTCAACGCATTTATTTGTATGAACCTATAAGTTTTGTCTTGGTTTTTTTTTCTAGCTGTTCCTGTCTTTTCTATGTTCGCTTAATATACACTGCAAGCGCCATAAGGCTGACAAAGCAGTACTGTCACGGTCCCTTATTTGGCGTCAATGTCACCAGGAGAGAAAAGACGTACAGCCAGTCCGTTGCTCGAACGCGGGATCTCTCACTTTCAGGGCAAGTACTCTACCGAGTGAGCTAAACCGGGTCACTTACATGCAATATCTCCATTTGTGTATAAGTTCGACCCGCGACAAAAACAATTTGACAAAAGTAGGAATAGCAATTTTGTCTTTTGTCACGCTGTTTATGAAAGCTGTCTCCTTCAGACTGAGACGTCGAGTGTCTGTATGAGGGAACGGTTTTATAAAACAAAGTTAGCCTGCACGCTCTAGATCAATGCTTCGACTGGGATCATGAACCGTGAAGCGTTTAGTCCTTTGTGATCATTGATATAATCTAGATCAGTTTGTGCAACCTTGTATTTAGATCTAGAACTTATTAAACTTCTTAGATCTAGATGTATCTACATTACAACAAGTTGATATTTGGATTAGGTAGCAAGATCGTTAAGGCAAATCTTAAAGGATATTTTAACCTTCGGACTGCACTCACACAGTCAAACAAAAACTCGGTATAAATATTGTTTTTAAAGCCGCTCACATGGGAATAAAACGTCACAAATGACGTAATTCTGCATTGATGACGTCAAATAGCACTAATAAGTAAACATAAACAGTTATCCCTTCCCTGCCGATCAGTAAATGAATATTTAGACGACTTGAAAAACTAAAACTAGTTAAACAATTATCAGTCAAATACAAAATGACACGAGAAAAGGCTGAGAATTATGACGCCAGTAGCTTTGGATGTTCAAGCCATTAAAACCCAAAATCGCTCTCTAGACTCGAAAAGGATAAGGTTCCAGGAAAAAACCAGCCTTAGTCTACAATATGTAACGGCGATATATTGAGACTAATCTAAGACTGTGTGATAGTCTGGTTTCCGACTTCCTATGGTAGTAGGAATCCGTGACCTAATAAGGAAGGCGTTAGTACAACGATTGGTGTGTATTAGGCCTATGATAGAAGGAATACGTTTTTTATAAGTAAAAAGGGGAAGGAACATTATGGACTCTGCGTAAAGTATTGACCCAGATCAGCCTGCGCAGTCCTCGCAGGATAATCTGGTCCGACACATTCCGTCTCAGGGTTGTGTAGAGTAATTATTCCTGAAACAGAAAATTCACAGGAGGCGAAAAGTGTCTGTCCGGGTTAGACAGCACAGCATGCTTAGGCTGATCCGGGTCGATACTTATCGCAAAGTCCACAATGTTGGTTTTCTCGTTATTCGGCTCATATATGGATTGGTTTTCTAGAGCTTGTATCATGAAGAGTTTACATGTTAATTTCTTCAACGGATTGCCTAGCCCCGGTAGCTTAATCTGGTAGCGATGCGATCTGTCAATATAGGGGTTGTGATTTCGAGCTCCTGCTCGGCAAATATTCTTTCCAACGTTTAACAAAAAGGCACTGTGACAAGCGTCATTCGTCTTCATGGGCTAACAGTCTATGTAGAAAAGTAGCCAGTTGCTTGTAAAGTGTGTTGTGTATCGAGGGCTTAGCGTGAAATGGTTGTAACAGAAAACCCTAGTTTAGGGGCAATTTTGACCCCTTTGTAAACAATGCAAATGTATGTGCCATTGCTCAGAACGAGCAATGGCACCTAAATTTCCATTGTTTACCAAGAAAAATGATTTGACGCTTATAAAGACTTTTTGGCGAGGTAATTAACCTTGGTAAAAAAAATACCTATTTTAGTTTCAACCGTTTCACGCCAAGCCCTCGGTATGTTTATTGACGCCGCGTGGAAGCGCGGCGTCAGTATGGGATAGGTTTTAATTAATTTTAATTTTATAAATACTCAATTTTGATAATAAATATCTTTAAACTTGTTAAAATCACTTTGCATTTTTTGTTTATATACTCCCGTTTTTGTTATCATACTTCTGCTAAACTGGAAAGAGAATAGACTTCCCTCTCTCCTTCCAAAGCTTGTGTCACACTTAACTTATAACAAGAGACATTAACACTTAAGTTCATATATGTTGATATTTCAGCGTCTATGTTTTTCGTTTATCTAATTGATCTAGTTAGAGCAGATTTAAAAAAGTTTTTGGTAAAAATTAAGAAACTTCAGCTTGTATGACACATTATAGTTACAGTCAATGTTAAGCAAACGGTAAACCAAATGGTTTAAAGACTAAACTTGTCCTTTCACGACTGAATTTACATGCTGAATATCACATAGATCGTAGCATATAAAATGTCTAATCCGTACGTCAAAATTTACCCATTTTGCTCTTGCTAACATTTTATTATAGACTATGGTAGCAAGGTGAGCAATAAAGGCACATTTTGGCCTTCTTGTTTAAAATAAAGAGACATTTGGCCTCCTTGTTCAAAATATTTACATCCTGTCCGTTTGCACAGGTTATTTAAATGTACTGAACTGCACCTTCTTCCCTTAAGTCATGCTTTCAAATCATGCGCGGCGTCTTGGATGCTTAGCATTAAAATTCGTCTTGTAGCAGGCTAGATAAATGCATAATAAGACACAAAGCAGATTTTTTATTATTTCAGGGTGTTTCCTTAGTAAATCATAAGAAGGCACTGCTGGGCCTACTGTAACATCAATTATCGCACCAGTGCATCAGTCACATTGCTATCCCCACAACCCCGGGGACATAAGGCCGAGCCCCGGTAGCTCAGTCGGTAGCGACGCGGGCTGTCAATCCAGGGGTTGTGAGTTCGAACCCCAGCTCGGCCAACATTCTTTCTGACGTTTGACAAAAGTCACTGTGACACGCTTCATTCGTCTTTCACCAATGGGCTAACAGTCTATGTGGAAAAGTAACCAGTTGATTGGAAAGTATGTTGTATGGAGTACTGGTGTGAGAAATACAGGACTCATATGAGGAGGTGAACTGGCCGCCGTGATACGACTGAACAATTGTTGAAAACGGCGTTAAACCCCAATCAATCAACCGGGGACCTAGGATGGTATATACTACAGTTGTTGCTTTGGCATTTGGAATACTCCGGGACACGTATCCACCAATCAATCAGTCAACCGGGGACCTAGAAGGGAATACACTACAGTTGTTACTTTGGCATTTGGAATACTCCGGGACACGTATCCACCAATCAAACAGTCAACCGGGGACCTAGGAGGGAATACACTACAGTTGTTGCTTTGACATTTGGATTACTCCGGGACACGTATCCACCAATCAAACAGTCAACCGGGGATCTAGGAGAGAATACAGTACAGTTGTTGCTTTGACATTTGGATTACTCCGGGACACGTATCCACCAATCAAACAGTCAAACGGGGATCTAGAAGAGAATACAGTACAGTTGTTGCTTGAACATTTGGAATGCTCCGGGACACGTATCCACCAATCAAACAGTCAACCGGGGATCTAGGAGAGAATACAGTACAGTTGTTGCTTTGACATTTGGATTACTCCGGGACACGTATCCACCAATCAATCAATCAACCGGGGATCTAGGAGAGAATACAGTACAGTTGTTGCTTGAACATTTGGAATGCTCCGGGACACGTATCCACCAATCAATCAGTCAACCGGGGACCTAGGAGGGAATACACTACAGGTATTTGCTTTGACATTTGGAATACTCCGGGACACGTATCCACCAATCAAACAGTAAAACCGGGGACCTAGGAGGGAATACACTTCAGTTGTTGCTTTGACATTTGGAATACTCCGGGACACGTATCCACCAATCAAACAGTCAACCGGGGACCTAGGAGGGAATACACTTCAGTTGTTGCTTTGACATTTGGAATACGCCGGGACACGTATCCACCAATCAAACAGTCAACCGGGATCTAGGAGAGAATACAGTAAAGTTGTTGCTTTGGCATTTGGAATACTCCGTGACACGTATCCACCAATCAAACAGTCAACCGGGGACCTAGGAGAGAATACAGTACAGTTGTTGCTTTGACATTTGGAATACGCCGGGACACGTATCCACCAATCAAACAGTCAACCGGGGATCTAGGAGAGAATACAGTAAAATTGTTGCTTTGGCATTGTGAATACTCCGGGACACGTATCCACCAATCAAACAGTCAACCGGGGACCTAGGAGAGAATACACTTCAGTTGTTGCTTTGACATTTGGAATACGCCGGGACACGTATCCACCAATCACACTAAATAGTTTTCTAATTCTAAAGCTAAATTCACAACGTAAAATAAATTTAGTTGATTTCACCAATACGAAGCCATTATAATTTAGGTTAATTTAGCTGTCAGTTTCCTTGCTATACGCATGTCATCAAGTCTATATTTCTGGACGACCGCCTCGGTCGTGTAGTGGTAAAGTGTCCGCCTCAAATGCGGGAGGTTGTGGATTCGATCCCAGGCCGGGTCATACCGAAGACATAGTAAATAGTAGTAATGACTGCCCTCCTTGGCGCTCAGTGTTGCGGGTTTAGCATTAGTTTCTTTAGTCGTCTACTTCGAAACCTTCTGGTGAAAGTTGTGACTTTTTATTTAGGATATAATCTAAGTATAAGATAGGTAGGTCTATTAAGGTAAAAACACTGTGTCTAAAATATGTAAGAAAATACAAAACACCGACAAGAACCCATCTAGAACCATCTAGAATCATCTAGAACCATCTAGAACCATCTAGAATCATCTAGAACCATCTATAGAATCATCTAGAACCATCTAGAATCATTTAGAATCATTTTGATGTCCCTGACAAGCAATGCCATTATTAAACATCGAACTAGAACCAAGATAACAACAACACCGACGTGTTTAACCCTTTCCCATATACAACAAATATGCAGCAGACGACTTTGAAAACATAGTGACAAAAACCTGAAACATCTCCATAAAAGATAGCTTAATTGTTAAATAAAGTTGAAAAAATTGTCGCCAATTCACCTTTGGCCAAAATGTTTCCAAAAGTCGTCTGCTGCTATTGCGTCAAAATACGTCTGCAAGTGGGAAATATTTAACAACGAACTAGAATCAAGATAACAACAACACAGACGTGTTTAAATGGTTATAGAGAAAACGTAAAGCGATTGAGAACAGCAGCGTTTTATTGGTTAAAAATGACAGGTCCATATTCGACTGAGCTGTTTAATATTAAACAAACACCATACAAGTGTTCCCGTTCAGAGCTCTGGATAATGGAAGTGTTTTGTTTTCTTAAATCATTATTTGACGCTCAAACCCAATGTTGTGGGTACTCATGAGAATCTTAAAATCGTGTTTCATGCCACTTTCAACTGTATTTCACTATATCCTGGCGTTTCATGGGTAAATTACCAGTAGTATCTGTACTTTTATCACATCAGTCCTTAACAATGTAACAAACACGAACACGAACACGAACTACTTTTTTTTTATCAAATGATGTCGCTCACAGGTCCTTATCTATATTTAACATTGAACCACAGAACTCCAACCAAGATCCAGCAACATAAATTAATTAATTGATTGGTGTTTTACGCCGCTCTCAGCAATATTTAAGTTATATCACGGCGTTTCCTGGTTAAGTTACCAATAGGCATACTACTGGTACATTTATCCTGACAACAGCCAGTCATGCTAAACCCGCAACACTGAGCGCCAAGGAGGGCAGTCATTACTACTATTTACTAAGTCTTCGGTATGACCCGGCCTGGGATCGAATCCGCAACCTCCCGCCCCCGAGGAGGACACTTTCCACTACACGACCGAGGCGGTCGTCCAGAAATATAGACTTGATGACATGCGTATAGCAAGGAAACTGACAGCTATATAAACTTAAATTATAATGGCTTCGTATTGGTGAAAGCAAACTAAATTTATTTTACGTGGATACGTGTCCCGGAGTATTCCAAATGAAAAAGCAACAACTGTAGTGTATTCCCTCCTAGGTCCCCAGTTGATTGATTGTTTGGGGTTTAACGCCGTTTTCAATACGTTTGCAGTCATATCACGGCGGCCAGTTCACCTACTCATACGAGTCCTGTATTTCTCACACCAGTACTCCATACAACATACTTTCCAATCAACTGGCTATTTTTCCACATACACTGTTAGCCCATTGGTGAAAGATGAATGGCGTGTGTCACAGTGACTTTTGTCAAACGTCGGAAAGAATGTTGGCCAAGCTGGGGTTCGAACTTACAACCCCTGTATTGACAGCCCGCGTCGCTACGACTGAGCTACCGGGGCTATGTGGGGATAGCAATGTGACCGATGCACTGGTGCGATAATTGATGTTACAGTAGGCCAAGCAGTGCGCCTTCTTATGATTTATTTAGGAAACACCCTGAAATAAAAAGAAATCTGCTTTGTGTCTTATTATGCATTTATCTAGCCTGCTAGAAACATACCGAGGGCTTGGCGAGAAACGGTTGTAACTAAAATTGGTATTTGTGTTACCAAGGTTAATCACCTCGCCTTAAAGTCTTTATAAGCGTCAAATCATTTTTCTTGGTAAACAATGGCAATTTAGGTGCCATTGCTCGTTCTGAGCAATGGCACCTAAATTTGCATTGTTTACAAAGGGGTCAAAATTGCCCCTAAACTAGGGTTTTCTGTTACAACCATTTCACACTAAGCCCTCGATACACAACACACTTTACAAGCAACTGGCTACTTTTCTACATAGACTGTTAGCCCATTTGTGGAAGACGAATGACGCTTGTCACAGTGCCTTTTTGTTTATCAACGTTGGAAAGAATATTTGCCGAGCGGGAGCTCGAACTCACAACCCCTATATTGACAGATCGCATCGCTACCAGGGCTAGGCAATCCATTGAAGAAATTAACATGTAAACTCTTCATGATACGAGCTCTAGGAAACCAATCCATATATGGGCCGAATTACGAGAAATCAACATTGTGGACTTTGCGTTAAGTATCGAACCGGATAAGTCTAAGCATGCTGGGCTGTCTAACCCGGACAAACACTTTTCGCCTCCTGTGAATTTTCTGTTTCAGGAATAATTACTCTATACCTCTACACACCCCTGAGACGGAATGTGTCGGACCAGATTATCCTGCGAGGACTGCGCAGGCTGATCTGGGTCAATACTTTACGCAGAGTCCATAATGTTCCTTCCCCTTTTTACTTATAAAAAACGTATTCCTTCTTTCATAGGCCAATACACACCAATCGTTGCACTAACGCCTTCCTTATTAGGTCACGGATTCCTACTACCATAGGAAGTCGGAAACCAGACTATCACACAGTCTTAGATTAGTCTCAATATACTAGAAAGGCGACACCTTAAGGGTTTCGCGGGATAGAATGAGTGGAGAGGAGCAGAATTGCATCCGAACTACCAACCGACCACATACAATGCTGAATATATTATTTCGATTCTAACATGATCCAAAACGTAACAATTGATGAAACTAGTATTTTGCAACACCAAAATTATCTCCGTAAGTCTAAAAGATAAATAGAACATTATTATCGGGATTTGGCGCCAAAGTTTAGTTTAAACTTATTTATTTTACATCGATTGCGAAACAAGCTTTAAGCTTAAATTAATCACACTCGATGTCTGCTTCCTGGAGACTTAACCAGTACTCGTGCCGTTTTGTGTGGAAAAATCTCAAAAGGACCCGCTCATCACGGGACTCGAACCAGGGACCTTTGATACGAGAGGCCGACGCTCTACCTCTGCACCACTGTAACGTTATGACGTCATACCGCTGAAGTGCTGAACTTTCCAAGTATTTGGTCACCTGAAAATATTTGATTCAAGAGCCCCTATTAAAAGCATTCTCCAACTATCAAAACTAAATGTATGAGAAATTTAAAAACACCGGACTGGATCTTTGACAAGTTTCAGTTTAAATTTCAGGTCTCTAGCTGATTCCGTTATTTGCTGGTACGAGATCTACAGAAATATGTAGTCAAAATGTCGATTTTTCGGGTTTTAACCTTAAACATATCTAAAACTAGATTTTTCCCAGATATAACAAAACCGCCCAGACCTAGATCGCATTGTGGTCTATCAGTGTGGCTAATTTCAGCGAAATCGTTCTCACCGATTTCTTTGTCCCAATAGCCGTATAGACATTTGTTCCGTAGAACAGAATAGAATAATTCTGTTCCACTACACTCATTCTATATCGCCGTTACATATTGTAGACTAAGGCTGTTTTTTTTCCTGGAACCTTATCCTTTTCGAGTCTAGAGAGCGATTTTGGGTTTTAATGGCTTAAACATCCAAAGCTACTGGCGTCATAATTCTCAGCCTTTTCTCGTGTCATTTTGTATTTGACTGAGAATTGTTTAACTAGTTTTAGTTTTTCCAAGTCGTCTAAATATTCATTTACTGATCGGCAGGGAAGGGATACTTGTTTATGTTTAGTGCTATGTGACGTCATCAATGCAGAATTACGTCATTTGTGACGTTTTATTCCCATGTGAGCGGCTTTAAAAACAATATTTATACCGAATTTTTGTTTGACTGTGTGAGTGCAGACCGAAGGTTAAAATATCCTTTAAGATTTGCCTTAACGATCTTGCTACCTAATCCAAATATCAACTTGTTGTAATGTAAATACATCTAGATCTAAGAAGTTTAATAAGTTCTAGATCTAAATACGAGGTTGCACAAACTGATCTAGATTATACAATGATCACAAAGGACTAAACGCTCGTTCATGATTGCTTTTCCAGAAGCCCAGTCAAAGCATTTATCTAGAGCGTGCAGGCTAACTTTGTTTTATAAACCCATTCCCTCATACAGACTTTCGACGCCTCGGTCTGAAGCAGACAGCTTTCATAAACAGCGTGACAAAAGACAAAATTGCTCATGAAGAGCAATTCCTACTTTTGTCAAATTGTTTTTGTCGCGAGTCGAACTTATACACAAATGGAGATATTGCATGTAAACGACCCGGTTAGCTCACTGGGTAGAGTACTTGCCCTGAAAGTGAGATGTCCCGCGTTCGAGCAACGGACTAGCTGCATGTTTTTCTCTCCTGGTGAAATTGGCGCCCAATATAAGGGACCGTGACAGCACTGCGTTGTCAGCCTTATGGCGCTTGCAGAGTATATTAAGACAACCTTGGCACTGGTGTTCCCCAATTCGAGGACGAAATTCCAGCTTAGCGGAGGTGTTTGTCGCGGGTCGAACTTATACACAAATGGAGATATTGCCTGTAAGCGACCCGGTTAGCTCCAGTCGGTAGGATACTTGCCATGAAAGCGAGAAGTTAATTGTTCGAGTCCCGGACTGGATGCAAGTTTTTCTCTCCTTGTAACTGTTATAACAATTATCTTATTTATATTTACCGATTTCGCCTGGATGTTTAACCCTTTCCCACATACAACACATCTGCAGCAGAAGACTTTGAAAACATACCAAACAAATTGAAAAATCCCTTTAAATGAAAGTAGCCTACAATTATTTAATAGAGTTGAAGACATGGTGACAAAAGGAGAAATTTCTCGTTTTGAGCAATTTCTTCTTTGGTCGCAATGTTTTCAAAAAGCCGTCTGCCAGAGATGCGTATTTATAAATGAGGGAAATGGTTAAAATCGTCTGCTGCCGATTTGGTGTATGTGGGAACGTGTTGAATTTCAGAGATAAATCTATGGAGGGCGAAGCAAGAGACAACGTCGATGTATACATACGAAGGTGTGTGGTGTTCTATTGGTTATGGCAGTGGGCTTGTGAGCTACGACAGGATATGCGATACGCATGACGGAAGGGAGGTCATTTTATTAGGCAGGGGCGGGTGCTTGCGCGGTCATGGTAAGTCGGTTTTCAGCATTTAACCGCCCTACCCCTTTGAACGCACGTAGGCTATATATACCGTATAACTTATCGGTTCAGTCCCACTTTATCAACTTTTTAATTTTTTGACAAAATGTTGTTGTTTTTTTGAGAAGTTATATATCACAGTCAATCGATTTCTCTGTCGTAAAAACAGGAAACGTAGTGGAACATTTCGTAGCCTACGCCCAGATTGGCCGAGACAGCGGTGCACATCCTACTTTCATAGTTTAAAACCCTGCCTACGTCCATATTGGGGATTCAAATTCATATTCAAATCCTTTATTACACTCAGTTATTGAATGACAAAACTACATTTACTCATATAATGAGCCGTCTGGCGAGAAAACCAATATTGTGGTTTCTGCGTAAAGTATCGACCCGGATCAGCCCAAGTATGCCGCACAGGCTTACCCGGATAAACACTTTTCGCCTCCTGTGGATTTTCTGTTTCAGAAATCATTTGTATACCCCCGGAGACGGAATGTGTCGGCTCGGATCAGTCTGCGCGGGCCTCAAGGGCTCATCGATCGAATCAACTTAAGATATTTTCAAATCAATTTAAGAGCTCTTCAAATGATTTAGAGATCTTTTAAAATTATGAACTGATAGCATTAAATAATTGAAATAAGTTATTAAATTATTTAGAGAGATTCAAACAGACCTGAGAATCTTGGACTGGGGGGAATCAGCCCCGGATTTACCAATCAAACCAATTAATATTCTAAATATTCTAAATATGTTCTAAAGCTAAATTAACAGCCAATCAGAAGTGTTGTTACTTTCAAAACTAAAATGATAGATGAATATTTACCCCGCTCTCCCCACTTGCACCAGAGTAACATACTGATGTAATATTAAAATGTTTTTGTTTTAACAATATTTGTTTCTTCCAGCTCTTATGGTTGTATCAAAAATATTTCTTTTAGCCCTTTCGATACACCCTCAGGTAGGCTACCTCTGGTTCTTACTGTATTCTATAATACTATAAGGCAGCCAACCTGAGGGCCGTTTTATCAACGGTCCTAAGGCCGGTCTTAGTTAGGACCGATCCTAACTAGGACCATATTGATAAAACGGCCCCCAGTATGATAAGGGATATTTTTTTTTTTTCGTCGATAGACGATTAACCTCAGTTTTGACCTAGATGTTAAACAAAAGCTAGATTTTAGACCAATCAAATGATGTATTTAATGAATAATGTCGAAGAAATAAGGAAATGAAACATTTTGATTGGTTCATAGTTAAGTTGGCGATCCTGCGAGAGGCACTAATAGGTGAAGTGAGTTTTAAAATGAAATGTTCTGCATACTAAGTAACCTTTAATTGTCTTCATTAAGAAATAAATTTCAGTGAACAAAATCAGTGAAAACATATTGAAATATAATATGTAAGAGCAAATATTAATTACTTTGAAACATGATAAGTTTTCAGTTATTTATCGTCAATTGAACTTATACACCTCTTGGGAGCCCCATCATATGACGTATTCTCGCAAGTTACACTCGATTACCGATTTTATATATTTTAAAGAACAATGTTCAACTGGTTCAAGATTATAATGCATTACCATTCAAGGAGCTGTCGAATTCTTAGATAAACAACATTATTGCGCACATTTTATAATTCATGAAAATCACTGATTGTTTTGATTATTAACAAAACCTTTCTGATATTCAAGTCAAATAATATGCGCATGTTCCATTTCTTAGTGTTTTCTCATATTGATCGACTTTTATCTTTTTTAAATATTTCTCTTGTTTCATTAAAAAGCTACAAAGGAAATGCTCATTTTTTCTCACTTTTTTACTTTTACATAATTTTTTTTTTTTACTCTGGTGCCAGTGTATCTCCCATAGACCGGGAGTATAATGTAGCTGTAGCTGTCCCTGGCCTTGCTGTGCGCGCTAAGAATACAAAGCAACATAATGGACATCACGGAACAAACGAAAGACAAGCTAAGTACCATGGTAAAAGCAGCAGCCGACTCAATTTGATATTTTTGGTTTCAGATGATCGAATCGGCATCGCGTTAATATCACGATGCTGGCAGGCTTTGGTGGGATCCCCATTACAGCTGTGCTGGGTTTCAGTAACTGCTCGGGTCCTCGTGGCGGTGATTGCGCCAAAGATGAAGAGAATAAATACATTCCTCCTGCAATTATAGTAGGCTGCATCGCCTCACTGATTATAATCGCCAACACTTCCGTCGAGTTGAAATTTGGGATGTTCAAACGGCGGATAATTGGTACGATCAATCTTCAACCGATGAATCAACATATGAATCCGGTCAAGGTTATAATTTGGACAGTTTCAAGCACAGCCAGCCGTATCCAATGATACCACAGAACCAACAAGGAGTTCAGCCTTCGGCCCCGCCCCTGATTTTATAATTCAGCTACAAGACCACAGGTGTTACCTCCCCTAGCATACCTCGGAGTCCCCATTTAATAAAACTAAGTATTTCGGCTTTAGTAAAGGGTTTTAGGAATTATATGTGCTTGGCGAGACGTGAATAATATTACTGCCAGCATTAACAGAGTTATTTTCTATTAGTAGACAAAAAGGAGTTGTTTCAGCGAGTTTGTATTAATGAATTATATATGTTCGTTTGCATTAGAAAACGCCAGATGTACATGTTGATATGCCATTGTCATCGAGTTGAAATTCGGGATGTACAAACAGCGAATAATTGGTACGATCAATCACCATATGAATCCGAGTAAAGGTAATAAATGGGGACAGTTTCAAGCACAGCCAGTCGTATTCAATGATACCACAGAACCAACAATGAGTTCAGCCTTCGGCCCCGCCCCCTGATTTTATAATTCAGCTACAAGTCCGCAGGTGTTACCTCCCCTACATACCTTGTTTCCGAACCAGGAGTTCATCATTTAATAATCAAACTCAGTATTCGGGCTTTAGTAAAGGATTTTAGGAATTAGATGTGCTTTAACTTCATGAATAATATAAATTACACTCAAAGGAGTTGTTGCATTGAGGTTGTATTAATGAATAATATATGTTCGTTTTGCATTAGGAAATTTATCCAAACCAAGGCCAGATGTAATTTGTTATATATGCCATTTTCATTTCAAGACGTCCCTGCTTTCATATCTATAGGCAATATTAGTTCATACAATCGTATATACCTTGAACCTTTACCACGATACTTTTCAAAATCCGATGGTTAAGGTAATAATTTGCCTGGGAGTGCTGTGTCGACTACATCGCATTCGAGGTGCTTTCACCAATGTTCAGTTATATCACGACGATCCTGGGTAAGTAACCACTGCTACTGGTTAGTTTATCCTGACACCATCCAGTCAATCGACATGCTTTAAACCACAATCCTGAGTGCCAAGGAGGGCAGCCTTTACTATTATTTTTTAAAGTATTTGGTATGACCCGACTGCGGATCGAACCCGCGACCTCACGCACCCGAAGTGGACGCTCTACTACAACACCATCCAGGCGGTCCCATAAATCGAGGACTCAGGTATGAGGATACAATATATTTAGCATAATCCATTGGCTTTAAGCAAGTAAATAGTAAGAAATGAGAGTATAAAAATGGTAATAGTTATAATATGTGCATCTCCTCTTCTTAATGACGCTGCCCTTAAAGTGTCATTGAATTCCAACATGTAAGTACCGAGAAAAAGCGGACAAAAATAGTCGTATATATCACATTATATAGAAATTCAAAGGACAATATTTCTGTGAAAAATCATTCAGCCTTATCATGTTTTAAAAAGCACATCTCCTCGCATTAGTGAAGCTTCCCTTTAAAGTATCATTGGTGGTTGCTGATAAAATAGAAATTAGACCAGACACAAACTAGAACTATCACTAAATGTGATTAATACCCCCAAACGCCGCCCTGATAGAAAAGGTTGTGAAATATTTAGAAACCCCACCTTAAAAGGACAATGTTATGGATCGGGTTATTCTTGTTTTGTTCATTTTTGGATAACAAAGGGCAATAACTCTGTAATTATGTAAATTAGAGTTATGGTTCTTGTACACTGCACTTCCTCTGATTTTGCTCTACCGTTGTATGTAGTTTTATTAGATTCCATCTGTTAGTTATTAAGTAATTCTCCGGACAAGAAAAAGTAACAAAGGGCAATGACTCTGTATTTAGGTAAAATAGAGTTATGGTTCCTGTACACCGCACTTCCTCTCAATGTGTTGTATCATCCTATGATGTTTTATTAAATTCCAACAATTTGTTTTAAAGTTATGCTCCAGACAAGACTCTACGAACAAGAAAAAGTAACAAAGGCCAATAACTCTGTATTTAGATAAAAT
>JASEVX010000621.1:26632-51213 GCA_031761405.1 Serripes groenlandicus
ACTACTGCTACTACTACTACTACTACTACTACTACTTCTACTACTACTACTACTACTACTACTACTTCTACTACTACTACTACTACTACTACTACTACTACTTCACTACTGTTTCTACTACTACTATTATTACTACTTCTACTACTTCTACTACTACTACTGCTACTACTACTACTACTTCTACTACTACTACTACTACTACTACTACTACTACTACTACTACTACTACTACTACTACTACTACTACTTCTTCTACTACTACTACTACTACTACTACTATTACTGATGAAAATATTATGATGAAAGCTATAATGATGATCATATATTTTTTTAAATAATAATAAATATAATTATGATGAAAATAATAATAATAATGATGATGAAATTAATAATAAAAAAAACTGAAAGAAATTTTTTATTTTACTTGCAGTGATACCAACAAAAAGGAAATGAATACCTTATACGCACGTTTTTTCCTTTGATAATAACCCATTGTGACTATGCTGTCTGTATAGGTCGTGATCTGAATACAGAGGACACTCAATCAAGGGCATACTTAATCCACAAATAAGGTCGAGATATGTTTTTTTCTTTATGCGTGGTCATGATTTGTTTGTTTTGGTTTGTATGGTATTAAAGGCCGCTTCCAACAATTTTTCAGTTATATCAAGGCGTTGTCTGTGTAAATTACCAGTACTACTGGTCCATTTATCCTGACACAAGCGATTCAGTCGTTATGGTAACCCCACAATCCTGAGCGTCAAGAAGGGAAAGCCATGACTACCATTTTAAAGTAGATGGTATGACCCGGCCGGGGATCGAACCACTACACCACCGAGGTAGTCCGCGTGGACACGAACGTACACAACTAGTTTGCATGTAATACTTTAAATGTTCAATTAAATTAATTTGTGGTATTTTCATGTTCTCTGCTTGTAATGTTAGATCGTTGACATATTTCAATACGGACGTACGAGTGACGTCCTGAAAGCTCGGTGAATGGGTCTGTAACTCCAATATGGAGAGAGATGGCAGAGAAAAACTAAACGTGAGTTGAACATTAGATATCTTGTGAATACTTTCATATGGGTGCTTTTTGAGGGATTGTAATGTTTCACGTACGGAATCATAACACTACACAAAAAATGTCACCGCAGTTATGGTGTAGAAAGATTCCAAGAACTCCGCGACCAACCCTCGTAATATTGTGACATACGTGACATCTCTGTGTAACTAGGCTAGCATTACCATTGAGCCGCAAGGAAAATGTGCAGACCCGTTTCTCTGTGTCACATAAATGAGTACAAGAGCTCGAATTAATAGGGCGGCTTTTACATAGTGTTTACCTTCACACGCCTCATCTATGTCTCTAATTGACGTACAGTGGAGACTCTGATAAATAGTATTCTTATACAAAGGTTCATCTGAGACTTTATTAATTAAAAATGGAAACGAGCTATCCCTTTTTGTCCTACGCAGCTTCTTTTATGGGCGATCATGTTTTAATGATAATTATCGTTTTAAGTTTGTTTCAATCCTATTTTCTGGCCCGTTCTCTGACGTTAAATACCCTCGATCATGCGGTCGTGAAACGCAACATTTCAGTCCAAACTGTCCGTAAGCGCTTACGTCAACATGGCTTGCGGGCATGAAGACACATGTTCTTTAGCCGAGGCATCGTAATGCCAGGTTAGCTTGGGAAAGGCACCATCTTCGTTACACTGGGCTGACTGGGCTTTAGCGTTGTTTACCGGCGAAAGCCGATTCTCTCGCAGTACCATGATGGCCGCTTAATGTGTTATAGGCAAAGCAGGGACCGTTTCCATGACGATAACGTAATTGAGAACGACCACTTCCGGGGAGGATCAATAATAGTTTTGGGCGGGCGTGTCACTTAAAACTAAGACCAGAGCTGTGGTGGTGAATAGTAATCTAAACGCAGCCCCGGTATCAGAACAAAACGCTGACGCCAGTCGCCATTCTTCATATTCAGCGAAATAGGAGCATGCAATTGATGCAAGACGGCTCTTCATGTCATTCAGTTTGCCGCTACATGTCATTCAGCTGCCGCTACATGTCATTCAGTTGCCGCTTCATGTCATTCAGCTGCCGCTTCATGTCATTCAGTTGCCGCTTCATGACATTCAGCTGCAGCTTCATGTAATATGCTGCAGAGCAACAACATTCGTGAGTTCCCGAGGTATCCTGATTCGAACCCTATTGAACATCTGTGGGATGAACTTGGGCGCAGAGTCAGGGGTCTGATACCCGTATCTCGCACTCTTCAATAACAAAAAAATGCTCTTGTACATGCAATGCTAGTCAACAGGGGCATATCCGACCGTACACACATAGTCCATACGTTCCAGTTGTATAGCTGTTATTAATGACGCAAGAATGTACACAAGATAATAAGAAATCTGATTTTGTGACTTATTTATTAGGGGGTTATACTGTTTGAGCTAACTAATATAACTTCATTGTGTTGTGGAGTACTGGTGCGAGAAAGCCACGAAATCAACGAAACACGCGTCAGATGAACTAAATGACCGCCATATATATCTTAAAAATTGTTGAAATGGCGTTAAAACTCAAATCAATTGAATAGAAGCATTTTCGCGAACACTTCTTCGGTAGAACGTTTGAATGACATGCAATTGTTAATTACAAGTAGAAAGTCTCTCGCTGTCTGTATGTCTTTATATGTGTGTGTGTCTCTCTCCCCTCTCATTCTCTCTCTCTCTCTCTCCTCTCTCATTCTCTCTACCTCTCTCTCTCTCTCTTCCTCTCTCTCTCTCTCACTCTCTCTCTCTCTCCTCTCTCTCTTCTCTCTCTCTCTCTCTCTCTCTCTCTATCTCTCTCTCTCTCTCTCTCTCTCTCTCTCTCTCTCTCTCTCTCTCTCTCTCTCTCTCTCTCTCTTCTCTCTCTTCTCTCTCCTCCCGATCTCTATATCTCTCTCGCTCTCTCTCTCTCCTCTCTCTCTGGGCGAGCCGGGGTTGGAACTCGCAACCCCTTGATTGGCAGCCCGGGTCGCTACCGGCAGAGCTACCGGGGATCGGTCGGCGGACATATTCGTGAAACAGACGGTTTGACACGAAAAGACGCAAAGATATGTAAAACCTGTCTAACATTATGCGTCAGTAATTGGGAAAAGGGTTAAACAATTCAGATCCGGAACAATAACCTTTTACATTGACATGAGAGTAAACTTTGAACAATAAAGGGGTTAACACTTTCCACATACTATAAATCTGCAGCAGACGACAAATCTCCACAAAAGAAGGTTAATTGTTAAATAAAGTTGAAAATATTGTGGCCAAAGGAGAAATTGCTCATCATGTGCAATTTCACCTTTTGCTACAATGTTTTCAAAAGTCGCCTGCTGCTATTGCGTCAAAACATTTTCCACATTCAACAAATCTGCAACAGACGACTTTGACGACTTCGACGCTAAATACGAAAAATCTCTATATCAATGCAAATATTTAAATTGATTACAGTTGAAACGTCGTGACAATAGGAATATAGTTGAAACGTCGTGACAATAGGAATACAGTTGAAACGTCGTGACAATAAGAAAACAGTTGAAACGTCGTGACAATAGGAATACAGTTGAAACGTCGTGACAATAGGAAACAGTTGAATGAAACGTCGTGACAATAGGAAAACAGTTGAAACGTCGTGACAATAGGAATATACATGTAGTTGAAACGTCGTGACAATAGGAATACAGTTGAAACGTCGTGACAATAAGAAAACAGTTGAAACGTCGTGTCAATAGGAATACAGTTGAAACGTCGTGACAATAGGAAAACAGTTGAAACGTCGTGACAATAGGAATACAGTTGAAACGTCGTGACAATAGGAAAACAGTTGAAACGTCGTGACAATAGGAATACAGTTGAAACGTCGTGACAATATGAATACAGTTGAAACGTCGTGACAATAGGAATACAGTTGAAACGTCGTGAAAATAGGAATACAGTTGAAACGTCGTGACAATAAGAAAACAGTTGAAACGTCGTGACAATAGGAATACAGTTGAAACGTCGTGACAATAGGAATACAGTTGAAACGTCGTGCCAATAAGAAAACAGTTGAAACGTCGTGACAATAGGAATACAGTTGAAACGTCGTGACAATAGGAATACAGTTGAAACGTCGTGACAATAGGAATACAGTTGAAACGTCGTGACAATAAGAAAACAGTTGAAACGTCGTGACAATAAGAAAACAGTTGAAACGTCTTGTCAATATGAAAACAGTTGAAACGTCGTGACAATAGAAATACAGTTGAAACGTAGTGACAATAGGAATACAGTTGAAACGTCGTGGACAATAGGAATACAGTTGAAACGTCGTTAAAATAAGAAAACAGTTGAAACGTCGTGAAAATAAGAAAACAGTTGAAACGTCGTGACAATAAGAAAACAGTTGAAACGTCGTGACAATAGGAATACAGTTGAAACGTCGTTAAAATAAGAAAACAGTTGAAACGTCGTGACAATAAGAAAACAGTTGAAACGTCGTAACAATAGGAATACAGTTGAAACGTCGTGACAATAGGAATACAGTTGAAAGGTAGTGACAATAGGAATATAGTTGAAACGTCGTGACAATAGGAATACAGTTGAAACGTCGTGACAATAAGAAAACAGTTGAAACGTCGTGACAATAGGAATACAGTTGAAACGTCGTGACAATAGGAAAACAGTTGAAACGTCGTGACAATAGGAAAACAGTTGAAACGTCGTGACAATAGGAATATACATGTAGTTGAAACGTCGTGACAATAGGAATACAGTTGAAACGTCGTGACAATAAGAAAACAGTTGAAACGTCGTGTCAATAGGAATACAGTTGAAACGTCGTGACAATAGGAAAACAGTTGAAACGTCGTGACAATAGGAATACGGTTGAAACGTCGTGACAATAGGAAAACAGTTGAAACGTCGTGACAATAGGAATACAGTTGAAACGTCGTGACAATATGAATACAGTTGAAACGTCGTGACAATAGGAATACAGTTGAAACGTCGTGTAAATAGGAATACAGTTGAAACGTCGTGACAATAAGAAAACAGTTGAAACGTCGTGACAATAGGAATACAGTTGAAACGTCGTGACAATAGGAATACAGTTGAAACGTCGTGCCAATAAGAAAACAGTTGAAACGTCGTGACAATAGGAATACAGTTGAAACGTCGTGACAATAGGAATACAGTTGAAACGTCGTGACAATAGGAATACAGTTGAAACGTCGTGACAATAAGAAAACAGTTGAAACGTCGTGACAATAAGAAAACAGTTGAAACGTCTTGTCAATATGAAAACAGTTGAAACGTCGTGACAATAGAAATACAGTTGAAACGTAGTGACAATAGGAATACAGTTGAAATGTCGTGACAATAGGAATACAGTTGAAACGTCGTTAAAATAAGAAAACAGTTGAAACGTAGTGAAAATAACAAAACAGTTGAAACGTCGTGACAATAAGAAAACAGTTGAAACGTCGTGACAATAGGAATACAGTTGAAACGTCGTTAAAATAAGAAAACAGTTGAAACGTCGTGACAATAAGAAAACAGTTGAAACGTCGTAACAATAGGAATACAGTTGAAACGTCGTGACAATAGGAATACAGTTGAAAGGTAGTGACAATAGGAATACAGTTGAAACGTCGTGACAATAGAAATACAGTTGAAACGTCGTGAGAATAAGAAAACAGTTGAAACGTCGTGACAATAGGAATATAGTTGAAACGTCGTGACAATAGGAATACAGGGGTTTTACCAAAATATGAAGAGGATCAACAACGTATTACATTGACATTGACATGAGTGTGACATTTTAATATTAGTTCAAAGAGCTAAATCAAATACCACTGATCCTCAAAACGCCGGAGGATGAAAACATATTTATTGCGAGGCAAGTCGTTCTAAATACATCCTTCGGAGTTGTTTTTTTTACACTTTCCCACATTCAACAAATTTGCTGCAGTCGACTTTAAGCGAAAGCAAAAAGTAAAGAAATCCTGTGAATTTTTGTTATCACAGAAGTAGAGTCGAAAACATTGTAGCAAAAGAAGAAATTGCTAATGATGAGAGGTTTTTCTTTTATCATAATGTTTTTAAAAGATGTGCCTGTATGAGGGAATATGCTAAACGTAATAGAGAATATGATAGGATTAATACATTAATTTTGTCAGTAATTTTTTATGTATCTGCAACGCTTCTCACAATAATTCACAACACATTATACGATGTATGAGTCACTGGGAGGCTAACGAGATTTCCCGTAACGCAAATTTCCTTCATTTGCTCACGAGACGGCTTGTGTATCAATTTATAGACTAGTCACGTCCAATCATCGGAAATCCGACATTCGAGACTCTGCGAAGATCCTGATCAGTCTGCGTCACACAAGTAACATGGTAGCGTCTGGAGCCGAACAGTGATAACAAAAAACCTGACGATACAACTATGATATTTAAGCGTCACTGTCATTTTCCTATCCCACATGCAGACGCTTTCTGACGCCTCTGTAGCAGTCGACTTTTGAAAACATTGTAGCAAACGAAGAAGTTGCTTATTTCTCCTTTTGTCCAAATGTTTTTCATGTCCAAACACTAAATACAGATTGTCTATATTTGTGTTCAAATGTTTTTTGAAGTCCTCTGATGCAGTTTCTTTTGTATGTGTGAAAGGGCTTCTAAACCCACAAAGGTCGGTTTTCGTACGACGAAGCTCATTTCAAATTTATTGCTACAATTATTAGTATAGATGTTACAGATATAAACACTGAGGTGAGTGTGTAAGATGATTGCTACAATTAATAGTATAGATGTTACAGATATAAACACTGAGGTAAGTGTGTAAGTGGATTGAGGAATAAATTGAAATCAAGGTATGAGAAATTCGTTAAACATGTATTGGTATAACAGACATCATCTTCCAGTATGGATTGACATATTTTCTTCAGGACAGGCTTAACTTCATAGAGACAGACTTTGCAGCATTAGTTGTTTGTGTGAAAGGGCTAATTGATCAACATATTGTATGATGACTTCAGTTTCAGTTTTAGCTAGATTGACTCTAAACAAGTTGGTTTGATTTTATTTGGGTTATAGGCCGCTTTCAACATTATTTCAGTTAATACGACAACAGTTCACTTATTCATGATCTCTTGGTAAACAAACCAGTACTAGGCTAGCCATTCCTTGCCCAAAAGGGCACTTCACCATGACCGCAGCGCCGCGACTAGGGATCCGAATCCGGGACGCCCAGTTCCAGTTCCCCGACGCTAACCACTCGGCCACGGCGGATTCCTGACTCGAAACAAATCAACCTTTGCGTAGTCTCAAGACCGGCTCAACGATTAGGCTGTACAATGTCAAAAGGTCATTACTCAAATCTGAACGGCCTGTTCTTTTACGTTAAAGCACGCTTATTTCGACGCATCAGCATTATAAGACTTTTGAAACAGTGTGACAAAAGAAAAGATTGCTCTTAATAGCAACTTGTTCTTTAGCCGCAATGTTTTCAACTATATTCTATGACAATACGTGGGAAAGGTTTAAAGATGCTATTCAGAAAAAGATTGTTGTAAACGCCCAGTCATCGAGTATCAAATAAACGTATTCACTAGGTTCAATTACCATATTAATAACGAGTATACTGCCGATTGTTTACGAAGACAGGCGAGTGCAGGGTAAAACCTGTTTACTAATTAATGTTTAGACCTGATACTGCAAAAGATAATCATATATATGTATAAGCAAGTGTAAAAGTAGGGCTCTTTAACCGTGAAGCAAATCAGTAAAACTATAAATAGTTAAAAGCTGGAAAGTGCAAGTAAACCCACATGATTTTGATATTTCTTTTGTGTGTATTTATTGTCGTGCTATTAGAAAGGCTAGCACATATCTAATTTGTGTAGACTTATATGCCGTGTTGAAAGATTATTCATCAAAATTACCCCCCATTTCCCCCATATACATACATTCTGACGCCTGTGCAGCAGACGACTTTTAAAACAGTGTGTCAATAGGGAGAAATTATAATAATGAACATTTCTCGCTTTGCCACAATGTTTTTGAATCTATTCAATAGTTATACTTTAATTTAGAGGGATCTCCATGTACCTGTATACTCCTCAACCATTATACTCATCACAATGGTTTTCCAAGGTAACTGGTTTTTTCTCAAATAGACAACACCTGTGGAGAAACGATTGTGAAACATAGTTTGTGGACGTAAGTAAGAGATCCACTGCTTTTTGATATACAGTGGAACCTGTATATAAAGACCACCCATGGAAAGATACCGAGCTGGTCTTTATTCACAGGTGGTCTTTAATTGTAGGGTCATTTATGTACTAAAACTGTGGTTGCTATAGACAGGGAATCGATATTCTAAGGTGGTCTTAAGCACAGGTTTTACTGTAGTTTTTATTTCAATTGTAAACATTTTCCATATTTTTGACTAGATGTTTTCGAAGTAAATCTGTTGCAGATTTGGTGCATGTGGAAACTGTTAATTATATGGGCGTCGCGGAGTGACATATATTTGCAGACGACAATGCCTCGACAGAGATGTTTGACGTCCCTGACGGCGCCATCGTTTTATATGAAATGTGCAGCAGCCGTCTTTGGAAACATATTGGCAAACTTTTCACAAATCTATTTAAATGAAAGTATAATTATTGAAAAGAGGTTGAAAACATTGTGAAAAGGGAGAAACTGCTCTTAATGAGTTCAAAAGTCGTATGCTTCAAATGCTTCAAAACGTGTCTATGTGAAGGAAAGGGTTAAAAGTAGACGACACTATACTATTACGTCAGTTAAACGGTTACGTTTTATTTGCAGACGACAATGCCTCGACAGAGATGTTTTGATGTCCCAGGCGGCGATACAGTGTTATATGATATAGTGGATGAGTCGAACGGATTTCGACAATGTATGTTCGGACTGTCGGAAGAGGGCAGGTCTGAACATTTCCTGAACGTTCAAAACATCAACTGTCGACACGATGACATCTTCTTCAATGCCTATCCGAAAACAGGTACGGTTTGTACATACGTGCTGTTCAAAATATTTTCGAACATTTTCTTTTATTTACTACTTAATTTTAAATGTATATTTAAAGAGTATTTTATTTGATTTTTTTATAACGACGGATAGTCGGAGATCGCAGAGGGAAGCCGAACATACTAACGAGTGCCTATGAATTTCAACAGACAATTAGACACAGACAAACGCATATGAGCCGTCCCGCGAGGAAACCAACAGTGTGGACTCTGCGTAAAGCATCGACCCCTATCAGCCTAAGCATGCCGCGCAGGCTAACCCTGACAGACACTTTTCGCCTCCTGTAGATTTTCTGTTTCGGGAATCATTTATCTATACCTCTATCCCCATTAGACGGAATGTGTCGGCCCGGAATAGCCTGCGCGGACTGCGCAGACTGATCTGGTCGAGACATTACGCAGTCGACAATGTTAGTTCTCCTGCAGGTCGGCTCATATCTATTTTGACCTGTTGTGTACTATTGATTCATGTTTGTAACAACTATAAAACTATTATACCGCTGAAGGTTGCCATTGTTTACGTACAGCCCTGAAAATATATTATTAGAAAAATTGCGAGACAAAGTAAATTAAATACACTGTCAAATTATAGGTCATATATAGCGTATTCCCACACACACAAATAGCAGCAAATCTGCAGAAGATGACACTGAGAATATATGATGAAATTATTGAAGATATCTCTTACAGAGAGAGTTGTAAACATAGTGACAAAAGGAGAAATTACCAATGATGAGTAATTTCCACTGTTCAATGCACATCCGTCATCATGTGTCTGCATGCAAGCTATGGCTTATGGAAGAATATATGTGTTTATATAAACATGGTCAATATTCTGCCAAGATAAGGACGATAGTCAAACGAAGTAGCCACGCCATGGCAAAGCCTACCTTAGGAATTTGGAACAGTGATCCAGATCATCCTTACATTAAGAAATCAATCAAACATTGTTAAATTAAAACTGTTTCCGGGTCCATTTTGCAGGATCCAACTGGCTGTGGGAGATGCTGTCTCTAATGCTGAATAAGACATCGCGAGTGGGCGGCACCAATAAAGGTGTCAGTATGGTTGAAGTGGCGAGACCGCTATCCGTGTTAGACGAGATGCCATCGCCTAGACTGCTGAACTCGCACATAAAAGTTAGATATACACCAAAGGTATAAACACCTGTATGTTAGTGTTGTTTTGACCGCCTCGTTGGTGGAGTAGTAGAGCGTTCGTCTCGGGCGCGGGCGGTCGCGGGTTTGATTCCCGACCAGGTCTTACCAAAGAATTTAACAATGGTAGTAATGGCTGCCCTGCTAGGCTCTCAGGGTTGCGGCATTAGCATTACAACTGTCTGGCTGGTGTCAAGATAAATTGACCAGAAGTACTGGTAACTTAACTATGACCCGACGCGATTTAACTGAACAATTGTTGAAAGCGACGTAAAACACCAAACAATCAATCAATCAATCAATATTTTTGTTTTATTAATGTTTTGCACTACTTAATCATTATTTCAGTCATATCACGTTG
The DNA here is from genome assembly GCA_031761405.1 of Serripes groenlandicus. Taxonomy (NCBI): domain Eukaryota; kingdom Metazoa; phylum Mollusca; class Bivalvia; order Cardiida; family Cardiidae; genus Serripes; species Serripes groenlandicus. The sequence goes on from JASEVX010000621.1 coordinate 37,238, forward strand.
ACAGTTCACTTATTCATGATCCCTAGGTTCTGCTTGAGTGTTTTTGTTTATTGATGTTTGACATTGAACATATCTTGCACTGACTGCACTTATAGTCAAGAGAAGGCCTACCCGCCTCCAACAATACATGCTCATGTCAGGCAAACAACACTATAGGCGGGACCCTTTGGACATGGTGTAGCAAGCAAAAGGCTATAGAGACAAAACAATTATTGACCAAACAGGTTTAACTCCTCATTATTATTGTTTTGATTTCAAACATCAAGTTGTATTGCTCCATTGTGGGCCTATACATATGAAAATCAATTAAATAGTTTTATATTTACGCAAATCAGTTGTATATTTACTAATTAACTTAACATGCGATAACGATATATAAGGGAAGGTGACCAATCTAGTCGCCATTGTTTGGGCATGCCAGACTTACTTATTTAGGGTACCATGAATGCGCTTTTATCGCATGACAATGCTTTTATCCGATCGAATATACCCATTACGTATTTCTTTATATGTAACGTGTGCAATATAACATGACCGAATCACAATGTTTGTAATCATCCGCGAATGTTTACAAAATGGCTGAGAACGTGTATCCGGTAAACACAAACGTCACGATAGATGGACGAGGTAAAGGGACCATTATCGGTCATTAAAAAAAAAAAAAGGGATTAGTTAACAGTTTATTAAGTATTAAATGTTGGGACTATTTTCTGACCGCGAAAATCCTATTTTCTTTTTGTGTTTCGTCATGTGATAAAAATAATCTGACATTCGTTGTAATTTCATAAAGTTTTATTAAACTCGTCCAAGAAATGTGTTATTAAGTTCGCCAAAGGCTCGCTTAATAACAAATTTCTTGAACTCGTTCAATAAAACTTTATATGAAATGACAACTCATGTCAGATCCTATATATACTATTTTTATAATTCGTTTCAGGACGCTGTGGTGAAAAAGATAAAGACAATACTCCTCTTCAGAAATCCAAAGGATATTGCTGTATCTTTTTATAACCATACCAAGGGTATAACCATGTATGACTATGAGGGCAAATTTGAGAACTTCTTACAGATGTTTATGAGAGGAGACGGTATTAATCTTTTTATAATCAACCCTTTCCCTCATATAGACGCTTTTTGACGCCTCTGCAGCAGACGGCTTCTTGAAAACATAGTGACAAAAGAAGAAATTGCTCAAAACGAGCAATTTCTCCTTTTGTCATGTTTTTAACTCTTTCCAATTGTACTTTCATTTAAAGGGAACTTCAAAAAAATAAAATTCTCAGACGTTTTCAAAGTCGTCTGCTGCAGATTCGTTGTATGTGGGAAAGTGTTTATATTTCACCCACACCGTCTTTATGTCTAAAGGAAGCAGACATCGATCGTTATTAAAATTAATTAATATATAAGTTAAAAACTTGTTTCGCAATCGAGGTAAAATAAATAAGTTTAAACTAATATAAAGACCACCAACTTTCCCATCGTGACAAGTGGTAATATCTTAACTGGTAGAATTATTACCACCAACTTTCCCATCGAGATAAGTGGTAATATCTTAACTGGTAGAATTATTACCACCAACTTTCTCATCGAGATAAGTGGTAATATCTTAACTGGTAGAATTATTACCACCAACTTTCCCACCAAGATAAGTGGTAATATCTTAACTGGTAGAATTATTATCACCAACTTTCCCATCGAGATAAGTGGTAATATCTTAACTGGTATAATTATTACCACCAACTTTCCCATCGTGATAAGTGGTAATATCTTAACTGGTAGAATTATTACCACCAACTTTCTCATCGAGATAAGTGGTAATATCTTAACTGGTAGAATTATTACCACCAACTTTCCCATCGAGATAAGTGGAAATATCTTAACTGGTAGAATTATTACCACCAACTTTCCCATCGAGATAAGTGGTAATATCTTAACTGGTAGAATTATTATCACCAACCTTCCCATCGAGATGAGAGGTAATATCTTAACTGGTAGAATTATTACCATCAACTTTCTCATCGAGATAAGTGGTAATATATTAACTGGTAGAATTATTACCATCAACTTTCTCATCGAGATAAGTGGTAATATCTTAACTGGTAAATTATTACCACCAACTTTCTCATCGAGATAAGTGGTAATATCTTAACTGGTAGAATTATTATCACCAACTTTCCCATCGAGATAAGTGGTAATATCTTAACTAGTAGAATTATTACCACAAACTTTCCCATCGAGATAAGTGGTAATATCTTAACTGGTAGAATTATTACCACCAACTTTCCCATCGTGATAAGTGGTAATATCTTAACTGGTAGAATTATTCCTTGTATGACAATGACAAGGACATATATTTATTTGAAAGTATTTAGGCCAGCGGCCCATAGTACAAAGTATTCGATTGAATTGACATTATATAACTGATAATGATGTCCTTGTCATTTTTTCATTAAAAAGTAGATGAAATATGATGGTTTCTTTATCACATCAGGATTGTCGTTTTGAAGCAATAAACAAAAGTTAGCAATGATGGTGTCGCCTGTATGATATGCAAGTTGAATAGAAAAGAAGTTCTTATTTCATCATACTTTTCGCAATGAAATAAAACATGAAGCTCGCATTCAAGAATGTATAAACGCAGATGAGAATATGAAAAAACTTCTTTTTTTATTCATCGAAGTATCATTTTTGTATACACACTGAAAACGTTGTGGGAAATGCAGTTCTTATTTCATCATACTTTTCGCAATGAAATAAAACATGATGCTCGCATTCAAGAATGTATAAACGCAGATGAGAATATGGAAAAACTTCTTTTTTTATTCATCGAAGTATCATTTTTGTATACACACTGAAAACGTTGTGGGAAATGCAGTTCTTATTTCATCATACTTTTCGCAATGAAATAAAACATGAAGCTCGCATTCAAGAATGTATAAACGCAGATGAGAATATGGAAAAACTTCTTTTTTTATTCATCGAAGTATCATTTTTGTATACACACTGAAAACGTTGTGGGAAATGCAGTTTTTATTTCATCATACTTTTCGCAATGAAATAAAACATGAAGCTCGCATTCAAGAATGTATAAACGCAGATGAGAATATGGAAAAACTTCTTTTTTTATTCACCGAAGTATCATTTTTGTATACACACTGAAAACGTTGTGGGAAAGGGTAAGTTGCTTATCACGATGAATTTCTTATTATCAACGTGTTTTTCAAATGTCGTCCTAGTTCGTATACCGGTTACATGAAAGATGACCTGAAACGTTTACAAAATTGTTATTTTGAAGTTATTTTGAAATTACCTATATAAGCATAATGAATGAAAATAACCAGATAAAACTAACACAAACGTATAACTTTATCAAAATCCTACTGTCTTCGAAGAGCTAACGTGCCACCTAGCTTATTGTATTTCTGTACTTACTTCAGTATATATGTTGTTAATATTACCTCATATTGCATTGTTAAAATGTACCGAGAGTAACACATACACTTTGAAACTTTGAAGTTGATTGTGGATCGTATGCGCAGTACATTATGGAATGGCAACAGCATATTCGTGACCATCCAGACCTTCCCGTTCACATAGTATACTACGAGGATCTTATAGAGGTAAGCTCCGGATTGTTTCACTAGTCATGGGCAGGGCTTGATACGGATCTATGTATATTAATATGTTGGTAACCCCAACACACTCCCACCTGTAGACGCATTTTCACATATATGCACGCAGATGACTTTTGAAAACATTATGGCAAATTTAATTGCTCATAATGGGCAAGTTATGCGTGTGTCATACTGTTTTGAATTCTATTTGATAATGAATTCATGTATCGAGATTTTCCACATCTTTAACTAGATGTTTTATTAATCGTCTTACTCAGATTTTTTGTATGTGGGAAAGGGTCAGGGTTATTCACGCAGCCCGGGTAGCTCAGTCGGTAGCGATGCAGACTGTTAATCCAGATGTCGTGAGTTCTAACCCCAGCTCGGCCAAAATTATTTCCGACGTTGGACAAAAGTAAATTCGATAAGAGCCATTCGTCTTCCACCAATGGGCAACAGACTATTTACGGATCTCTGAATATCTGAGGTCAGACCAGCTTTAAAGGTGCTGAACTCCAGATTACAGATAATTTAGTCAAAGTTTTAAAACTTTTCAAAAGTTGTCTTGAAATATTAGAATCATAATTCTGGGATAAAATTAGAGTAATAATTTCACTTTCCAGTACAATAAACATCTAAATATTGATCGTCTATGCTTCATTTTTACTGGGTAAACATACCCAGTAAGCCAAATTGTGTACATTTTCATTGACTTTTCAACATTTACTTCCAAAATAATTTGTTGTCACTATTAGAAATAATTTCAGAAGTTTCAACATTTCAAAAGGTTGATCTCCATCTGCTGTTCAGCACCTTTAACATAGCCTGCTCGCAATCATGCATGCATGTCAGGTATTCACCCAACACGCACGCATTTTTTAACCCTTTTCCTCAAACAACACATTTGCAGCAGGCGACTTAGAAATCATCTCGACAAAAAAAAGCAATATTTCTATAATTGATAGTATAAATATTAAAAAGAGTTGAAAACATTGTGACAATAAGGAGAAATTACTCGTTTTGAGCAATTTCTCATTTTGTCACAAGGTTTTCAAAATTCGTCTGCTGCAGAGGCGTCAGGAAGCGTCAATATGTGGTTAAGGGATAACGCGATTAATAAACCTCTCTCTATATGGAAATCTGCCGTGCCTGCCGTCTGTGAAGCTAAGCATTTGTTCCATACGTAGATCTATGCTTTTCCAGAACTGCTATGGGGAGTTGAAAATAATACAAGAATTCCTCCAACTAGACGTTACAGATACCTTGCTGAAGGAAATAAATGACAACTGTTCTTTGATCAAAATGCGTGAAAGCAAAGCGAAACAACCTGCTGGCAAAGGGTCTATTCCACTGAAGGAAATATCGAAGCCAGGCTTTAACATGCTAAGAAAAGGTTCGTTTTGTGTGTTTTTTGTATGGTGGTTAACGCTGCTTTTAACACTGTGTAAGTTATATCACGGATATATATATATGTATTCCTGGGTAAGTTACGAGAACTAGTGGTTCATTTATCCGGAAACCAGCGATTCGGTCGTAATGCTAATTCCATAATCCTCAGTGCTACAGATCGATCGAGCAAGGCACATTTTCTAGCCTAGTGCTGGTTTGTTTACCCAGGGATCATGAAAAAGTGAACTGTCGCCGTGATATAACTGAAATAATGTTGAAAGCGGCGTAAAACCCCAATAAAACCACAATAAAACAAAAACAGATCGATCGGACGCGATACACTACCAGGGCGTAGCTTGGCAATCATCAATGTGTAGGCCGTCTCGTGAGAATCAACATTGCGGACTCTGCGTAAAGTATCGACCCGGATCACCCTAAGCATGCCAGACGGGCGTACCCGGATATACACTTTTCGCCTCCTGTGGATTTTCTGTTTAAGGAATCACTACTCTATCTATCCCCCCTTAGACGGAATGTGTCGACCGGATCAGTCTGCGCGGACAGCGCAGGCTGATCTGGTCGATAATTTACGCAGATGTGTATTTTGGTTAACACTTTCATTCCATTTTAACAGGTAAAATTGGTGACTGGAAGAATTGGTTTACCGTAGCCCAGAATGAAATGTTCGATGCTTGGTGGGAGAAAGAAACAAAAGGACTTGACTTGCTTGAATTTAGATATGTTTAAACTGCTATAATGAACCTTTCTATTTCGATAACGCAAACACACTTTATTGGAATATGTTGGCCACCGACCCTAAATACAGCACACACACACATATATATAAGTGAAAGGTAAACTATGGGCATCTGAATTCAATTACCTCGTCATTCCAATACGAGCCGTTCCACGAGAAAACCAACATTGTTGACTCTGCGTAAGGTATCGACCCGGATCAGCCTTAGCATGCCGCGCAGGCTAACCCGGACCGACTGTTTTCGCCTCCTGTGGATTTTCTGTTTCAAGAATCATTACTCTATACTTCTATCCCTCTAAGACGGAATGTGTCGGCCCGGATTAGCCGAAAACAGAGCAGTAGTAGTTCAGATAACTCGCATGAGAAATCGGGACAGCGGTTACATACAATGCTATTTAACCATTTCCCACCTATAAACGCATATTGACGCAATAGCAGCGGACGACGTTTGAAAACCAAAGGTGAAATTGCTCATGATGAGCAATTTCTCCTTTGGCCGCAATGATTTTAACTTTGATTAACAATTAAGCTATCTTTTATGGAGATTTTTCAGGTTTTTGTAACTATGTTTTCAAAGTCGTCTGATGCAGATTTGCTGTATGCTGTATGTGGGAAAGTGTTAAGGTCAGACATTCGAGTTATCGCGACTCCATTTGAGTGTGCAATTACAATGTAACATATGAGCCGTCCCACGAGAAATCCAACATTATAGACTCTGCGTAATGTATCGATCCAGAGAGTCCGCGCAGGCTAATCCGGGCCGACACATTCCGTCCCAGGGGGATAGAGGTATAGAGTAATTATTCCTGAAACAGAAAATCCACAGGAGGTGAGAAGTGTTTGTCCGGGTTAGCCTGCGCGGTATGCTTAGGCTGATAAGGTCGATACTTTACGCAGAGTCCACAATGTTGGTTTTATCGTGGGACGGCTCATATTAGTAATACAGTTCACTCAGTAAAGACAGAGAAGTGGTATATAAAGAAATCGATAATTCACCCCCCCCCCCCCCCACACACACACACCCTACCCCCAGCCCCCCCGCCCCCCCGGCTTCCAATAATTCTTTACAACAAAACCAAAACAAATTATTATGGTACTCGAAAGAATTGTTTCAATGAGAGTTTCTTTGGTTTGTACTAACAACATAGGATTAAATATGCATCTGTACGTTAGTAAATATTTAATTTTAATTTCGTAAATTCTAAATCGGACGAATACAGCCTGCTTGTAATCAATATACTAATAATAAAGCAAACTACTTAAAGATTTTGTCTCAGTCTCTAAAGCGTTTTGCTTGCTCTACCATGTCCAAAGGGTTCTTTCGAACCAAGCTCGGCAAACATTCTTTCCGACGTTTGACAAATATCACTGTGACCAGCGGCATTCTCTACCACCAATGGGCTAACAATCTATGTGGAAAAGCATCCAGTTGCTTTGAAAATATGTTGTGTGGAGAATTGGTGTGTGAAAGCCTGGAAACACATGAGTAGGTGAACTGGCCGCCGTGATATGACTGAAAATTTGTTGAAAACGGCGTTAAAACCCTATTCAATCAATCAATCAATCAAAAGGGTTCCACCATTATTGATGTATGTCTGACCCGATAAAGTTATGGCAGGGGTAGATAATCCGAGGCTATTAACCCCCCCCCCCCCCCCCCCCCCCCCCCCCCCCCCCCCCCCCCCTGGCTCAAGAGGGATACTAATTAATGATTTCCCTCGTATCTAAGCATGCATATTAAGAGGAACAGTGCAATGATTATGGTTGATTGATTGATTCGGTTTAACGCCGTGTTCAACAAATATTCAGTCATATCATGGCGGCCAGTTCACCTACTCATATGTTTCTTGGTTTTCTCAAACCAGTATTCCACACAACATACTTTCTAAGCAACTGGCTGCCTTTCGACATAGACAGTTAGCCCATTGGTGCAAGACGAATGACGCTTGTAACAGTGACTTTTGTCAAACGGCGGAAGGCCGAGTTGTGGCCGAGCGGGCAAAGGTTCTGGTGAGAATGTGGTAACTATGCATAGAGACGACTGGGCCTTCATTGTTCGTTTATTGAATAAGGCCCGTTTTCGTCAGGACGCGGCTCTCAATGTTTTAAAATTAATGGCCATCCAAATTTAACTGTGTGATATACCAAGCTGAAGAAAAATCAATACCCATGTAGTTAAAATAATAGTTTGCAATATGTAACCCAAATACAACATTCACAATAGCTCTCTGCTGGTGTAGCAGATGACTTTACTAGTCCGTGAATCAGACACCGTTTTTGCTGTTGTGGCAGATGACCTCCTCTTTGCGTGAAACATTTGACGTTTTTGCTGATGTAGCAGATAACTTATCCTTTCCGTAAAACAGACAACTTTATTGCCGATGTATGCGGGGAAGGGTTACACGAACGCAGTATATTTTATACTTTAAGCGATAACCGAATTACCGAATTATTTGACATTGACATTTGATCTGACGCGACCTTGACTTTGCCTTACAATTCGGTGTTTATTAGATAACCCGAACACCCTGCGTTGGCCGATCTAAATATCTATGTTTACATGAACAGCTTTTACCGATATTCGAGATTTTATTTCAATAAAGGCATATTACATGCATATGATTATCAAAAGAAGAGATAACAAAACAATATGTTTTCTAAATACATAATGTGAGCAGTTCCACGAGAAAACCAACAAAAAGGACCCTGGGTATTGTATCGACCCAGATCAGCATGCACAGTCCGCTCAGGCTAATCCGGGCCGACACATTTCGCCTCAATGGGATAGAGGTATTGAGTAATGATTCCTGAAACAGAAAATCCACAGGAAGTGAAAAGTGTCTGTCCGGTTTAGCCTGTGTGGCATGCTTAAGCTGATCTGATACATTACGCAGAGTCCATAATGTTGGTTTTTCCGTGGGACGGCTCATATGTACTTTTTGCAGGATTTCGATCTGTTTTCAAGATGTCATTTCAAGAAGGGGAATTTAAGATTATTTCAATGATATATTTATATGGTCTGAAATATGTTTTGTTTTATTCATCTTGTTTTTTTTTTAACTCTTTCAGCGCCACAGGCAATATTGATGATTTTGCAAACAATACTGATTTAGGTGAGACAGCTCGTAACGAGCTGTCTCACCTAAAATCAAGATTGTTTGTCTTTTAGTCATCGAAATAGTCCAAAACTTTCATTATATGAGAAATGGAGACGCCCGATTTTGAACATGGAAGAGTCTACTTTGAACAATTCGGCGCTGAAAGAGTTAATAAAAACACATGACCCCGTCCGTGGGAAAAGGTACAGGTTGGCATTTCTGAACAGTGAATTTTCAGATCATCCTATATAACTGTCCAGGGTCCAATTCCACCAACCTTACTTAGCGCTAAGTAATACTTAAATACTTAAAAGCATATTTCATTATTTTTGTTTCCCTTATAAAAATGCCAAAAGATTTAATTGCTTACCAAATATTGTTAGTCAGCAAGGTAACTATTTATATCAACTTAATCAATCATTTAAATACATTCCAACGTTCAAGTTTTACAAAATACTAGGGAAACACAAATGATGAAGTATGGTTTTAAGTATTTAAGTATAACATAACGTTAAGTAAGGTTAGTGGAAATTGGCCCTGTCTTATCTACGCACGTTACAGAATCTTCTAAAAAGCTTATGTAAGTAATATGTGAACAGTGTAGATCGTAATCAGACTGTTGGAATACACAAGTTGATCTTGATCTGTCTTGTTTACAAAAGCCAATTTGTACCTATTCCAAAAGGACGGGATTGTGTGCAATTTGTGTAGCTTAATCTTGGTTGCTTTTACTTATCATACATTAAACGAAATATCCCTAAAATACAAAGATAATCCAGGTCTACAGCGGGGGTAGGGTGTCTGTTTGTTTTAATATATTTTACCAAACAAGTTTGTTTGTTTGTTTGTATCAAATATAAATATAAACAGGATTGAGCAGAAAGCATTAAGCTTATTTAAGAAGCTCTCTCCTAAGATATCCTATTAAATATCCTTACAAATATTTTTGACAAATACCAGTCTGCATTTATGTGCAATTTGATTTAAACCGACATCATTCGCATTTATATACAGCCGATCCCCGGTAGCTCTGTCGCTAGCGGCACGGGCTGTCAATCAATGAGTTGAATTTGAACTCGAACTCGGCCAACACTCTTTCCGCGACGGTTGACAAGTCAATGCGATAAGAGTTATTTGTCTTCCATCAATGGGCTAACAACACACATCGTCTATGTGGAAATGTCGCCAGTTACTTGAAAAGACTGTCTTGTTGAGTACTGGTGTGCGAAAGCCAGGAAACACTGACATGGGTATTTGAAAAAACATTTGACCGCTGTGATTTAAATGAAAAAAATGTTAGAAACGTCGTAAAACCTCAACCAATCAATCATTTTATCTTCATATGAGCCGTCCCAAGAGAAAAGTAACATTATATGCGTAAAGTATCGACCAGTATCAGCCTAAGAATGCCGGAATGTGTCGGCCCGTATCAGTCTGCGCGGACTGCGCAAGCTGATCTGTGCCGATACATTACGCAGAGTCCATAATGTTGTTTTTATCGTGGGACGGCTCATATATGAGACGCGTCGGATGAAACGTTGCTGAAAGGTCAACAGTATTGAAATGGTCCGTTCCACAAGAAAACCAACATTATGGACTCTGCATGAAGTATCGACCCGGATCTGCCTAAGTATGCCGCGCAGGCTAACCCGGAAAGACACTTTTCGCCTCCTGTGGATTTTCTGTTTCAGGAATCATTTCTATATACCTCTATCCCCCTTGGACGAAATGTGTCGGCCCGAATTAGCCTGCCTATCTGGGTCGATACATTACGCAGAGTCCATAATGTTAGTTTTCTCTTGGAACGGCTCAAATAATATTCACATAGTACAGAGCAGAGATTTTACGTTTTCTATACCGCAAACGCAGTTGATATTTCAAACGGTGTCTATATTATCGCAACAACTTTCCGATGTGTTCTTTTTTTATAATGATTTTAATACGATCTTATGGGAACCTCTTCATATTTCGGTGGTTCAGCTTCCGCATTGAGAGCGGGAGACCAGACTACCCAAGGTTTGATCCCCCGTCGTGTCATATCATGTATATATTTGGTAGTAATTATGGCTTGCCTGATTGCCGTTCAGGGTTGCCGCTATGATAGTATTACGACTGACCCATCGGTGTCTGGACAAAGAAGCATAATGTAATTGTGATATGTACCGTCCCGCGAGAAAACCAACATTATAGCCTCTGCGTAATGTATCGACCAAGATCAGCCCGCGCAGACTAATCCGGGCCGACACATTCCGTCTCAGGGGGATAGAGGTAAAGAGTAATGATTCCTGAAACAGAAAATCAACAAGAGGCGAAAAGTGTCTATCCACGTTAGCCTTCGCGGCATGCTTAGGCTGATCCGGGTCGATACTTTTTTCGCGGGGACGGCTCATATAACATTTCAGTATGAATAACTATATACATGGTACAGACGAATTCTTTTTGTATACATCTACAGCAGACGGTTTTTCAAAAAAAAACCATTGCGAACAAAATATCATTTTGTTCATATTTTTGTCTAGTCTAACTCAAAAGCAAGATTATACCGGAGTATGTGTCAAATATTCCTTATGAACATCCGATGTCTTTGACGAATTAAAACAGAAAGGAACAAGGTTAATGTGTCCCACTTTTAACCTTGATCCGTAACACTATATTTGGTGAACTATTATACATGGCTCGGGATAACACCATTCCCGCCAAAACTTGGGAACGTAGTACATAGAAGTGCCTTATATATAACTGCTTTATGGTAAATTGTATGTCCCATACTTTTGTGTTTTGGTATGGACATTAGTCGGTCAATGTGGGTAAAGAGCGTGGATCCTGAGCGCACTGTATGTTCTAAATTTAGATTTTAAACGAAGGTAAAAGAAAACTCCACAATAAAAAATCAAAGTACTGAAAGTACTGGTAACGAATTATTTTGAACATGTATTGTAAAATCTAATTTATGAATGCAATTGATCATGCTATTGCACAATTTAGTCTATTTTATTATTATTAATATTTTTGTCCAGAGATTTTTTTTATCAGTTTTAGTAAATGTAGCATTTCAACGGCGATACGAGCGTTTAACATGCACACTAACTCTTTCACTGAGCTCTGCGTAAAGTCTGTCAAAACACCCATGGCATATTTGTGAGATTTACATTGTTCTATACAGCGTTAGTTCGACTTGTTTTCGTAACCAGGGGCGGATCCAGGATTTCGGCTTATATTATAACTATGTTTCATGTGAGTGAATTAATTATTATAAATCTATAATGTTTAACAAATCGCATAAAATAAGAATTAAAAAAAAAAGAAAAAAAAGAAGAGTTTCTATTGGGACTCGAACTCGCGTCCATAAGTAGTCCATGATTAATAGTCCTACACGCTCTCCATTACACCACGGTACTTTGATACAACTTTGAGCGTTACTTTCGTATATATATTAAGCTAACTGAATGCGCGCGTATGTAAACTATGGTCTATAATTAGAAAGCCCCTTTGATCATCGTTATCATGTTGGAAAAAGGAAAAACAACGGCGATGCGAGCGTTTAAAATGCACACTGACTATTTCACTGAGCTCTGCGTAGTGGCATATTTGTGAGATTGTTCTATACAGCGTGGGGTCGACTTCTGTTCGTCACTCACAACAAGTGAATCTAGTGAATGGGCATACGACTAAAATTCATACTCGTGCCCTATACGTACCTGCCGACAAATGAAATATATATGCGCGTACTGTTAATTTGATATTTTCTAGAAAATTGATTATCTATGATGCTTCGATAGTATAATTATGACTTCACTGTAATGAAATAACACGTAGAAGTCATTTTAATATCGAAAAAATACTAGGACTATTTAGGTGAAGCTAAGGCGTAGTCGTATAAGCGGAAGTGTAGTTTAACCGTGACTTCCGGGAGCGATTTCAAAATCTAAAACAGAATCATTTTTTGAGAAAAAATAATTCGTTAAAAATCGTAATGAGTTCTACTTACATAGCGATCCTTTCCATGGTACAACACGACTTTGGAAACATCTAAGCAAAATTATTGAAATATTTTAAATGAAATTTATCAATATTGAAAAGGCATGAAAACATTGAGGCATATGGGAAATGGGCAATTTGTTCGCTCTTCTTTCGCGACAATGATTTAACAAATTGTCTACTGCAGATGCGTCAAAATCTATACAATTCGATGTTATACGTCGTAAGTCGTACGAGAACTTGAATTCTTTTTAGGACATGTATGTCAATTTTGTTGGTGTGTTTGTACGCTATGTTTCTACTAACGATATAACTAGAATGTCGCCTATTTATTCTGACCTCTCCAAATAAACATACATAGATATCTAGAGGTCGAATGGGAACCATCGATTACTTCGAGTTATCAACGGGTAAGAGGGATCCATTGAGTACTTCGAGTTATCAACGTGTTAGAGGGATCCATCGATTACTTCGAGTTATTAACGTGTTAGAGGGATCCATCGATTACTTCGAGTTATCAACGTGTTAGAGGGATCCATTGATTACTTCGACTTATCAACGTGTTAGAGGGAACCATCGATTACTTAGATTTATAAACGTGTTAGAGGGATCCATCTATTACTTAGAGTTATCAACGTGTTAGAGGGATCCATCGATTACTTAGAGTTATCAACGTGTAAGAGGGATCCATCGATTACTTCAAGTTATCAACGTATTAGAGGGATCCATCGATTACTTATAGTTATTAACGTGTTAGAGGGATCCATCGATTACTTAGAGTTATTAACGTGTTAGAGGGATCCATTGACTACTTAGAGTTATTAACGTATTAGAAGGATCCATCGATTACAATGAGATATCAACGTCTTAGAGGGATCCATCGATTACAATGAGATATCAACGTGTTAGAGGGAATCATCGATTACTTCGAGTTATCAACGTGTTACAGGGGTCCATCGCTTACTTCAAGTTATCAACGTGTTAGAGGGATCCATCGATTACTTAAGAGTTATTAACGTATTAGAGGGAATCATCGATTACTTCGAGTTATCAACGTGTTAGAGGGATCCATCAATTACTTAGAGTTATTAACGTGTTACAGGGATCCATCGATTACTTCGAGTTATTAACGTGTTAGAG
>JASEVX010000621.1:51413-75906 GCA_031761405.1 Serripes groenlandicus
TGAGGTTAAAGCATTGCTAAGAGTAAACACACTAAACTGCTTGTTTTATGAGCTTAAACCATTGCGTGATAACACACCACAGTGCTGATGTGAGGTTAAAGCATTGCGAGGAGTAAACACAATAAACTGATGGTTTTATGAGCTTAAACCGTTCTGTGATAACACACCATACTGCTGATGTGATGAGGTTAAAGCATTGCTAAGAGAAAACACAGTAAACTGCTTGTTTTATGAGCTTAAACCATTGCGTGATAACACACCACACTGCTGATGTGAGGTTAAAGCATTGCGAGGAGTAAACACAATAAACTGATTGTTTTATGAGCTTAAACCGTTCTGTGATAACACCATACTGCTGATGTGATGAGGTAAAAGCATTGCTAAGAGAAAACACAGTAAACTGCCTGTTTATGAGCTGAAACCATTGCGTGATAACACACCACAATGCTGATGTGAGGTTAAAGCATTGCGAGGAGTAAACACAATAAACTGATCGTTTTATGAGCTTAAACCATTGCGTGATAACACACCACACTGCTGATGTGAGGTTAAAGCATTGCGAGGAGTAAACACAATAAACTGATGGTTTTATGAGTTTAAACCATTGCGTGATAACACACCCCACTGCTGATGTGAGGTTAAAGCATTGCGAGGAGTAAACACAATAAACTGATGGTTTTATGAGCTTAAACCGTTCTGTGATAACACACCATACTGCTGATGTGATGAGGTTAAAGCATTGCTAAGAGAAAACACAGTAAACTGCTTGTTTTATGAGCTTAAACCATTGCGTGATAACACACCACACTGCTGATGTGAGGTTAAAGCATTGCGAGGAGTAAACACAATAAACTGATTGTTTTATGAGCTTAAACCGTTCTGTGATAACACCATACTGCTGATGTGATGAGGTTAAAGCATTGCTAAGAGAAAACACAGTAAACTGCCTGTTTATGAGCTTAAACCATTGCGTGATAACACACCACAATGCTGATGTGAGGTTAAAGCATTGCGAGGAGTAAACACAATAAACTGATCGTTTTATGAGCTTAAACCATTGCGTGATAACACACCACACTGCTGATGTGAGGTTAAAGCATTGCGAGGAGTAAACACAATAAACTGATGGTTTTATGAGTTTAAACCATTGCGTGATAACACACCCCACTGCTGATGTGAGGTTAAAGCATTGCGAGGAGTAAACACAATAAACTGATGGTTTTATGAGCTTAAACCGTTCTGTGATAACACACCATACTGCTGATGTGATGAGGTTAAAGCATAGCTAAGAGAAAACACAGTAAACTGCTTGTTTTATGAACTTAAACCATTGCGTGAGTACACACCACACTGCTGATGTGATGAGGTTAAAACAATGCGAGAAATAAACACACTAAACTGCTGGTTTTATGAATTGAAACCCTTCTGTGATAACACACCACACTGCTGATGTGAGGTTAAAGCATTGCGAGGAGTAAACACAATAAACTGATGGTTTTATGAGCTTAAACCATTGCGTGATAACACACCACACTGCTGATGTGAGGTTAAAGCATTGCGAGGAGTAAACACAATAAACT
The DNA here is from genome assembly GCA_031761405.1 of Serripes groenlandicus. Taxonomy (NCBI): domain Eukaryota; kingdom Metazoa; phylum Mollusca; class Bivalvia; order Cardiida; family Cardiidae; genus Serripes; species Serripes groenlandicus. The sequence goes on from JASEVX010000621.1 coordinate 52,994, forward strand.
GATGGTTTTATGAGCTTAAACCGTTCTGTGATAACACACCATACTGCTGATGTGATGAGGTTAAAGCATTGCTAAGAGAAAACACAGTAAACTGCTTGTTTTATGAGCTTAAACCATTGCGTGAGTACACACCACACTGCTGATGTGATAAGGTTAAAGCAATGCGAGAAATAAACACACTAAACTGCTGGTTTTATGAGTTTAAACCGTTCTGTGATAACACACCATACTGCTGATGTGATGAGGTTAAAGCATTGCTTAGACTAAACACACTAAACTGCTTGTTTTATGAGCTTAAACCATTGCGTGAGTACACACCACACTGCTGATGTGATGAGGTTAAAACAATGCGAGAAATAAACACACTAAACTGCTGGTTTTATGAATTGAAACCCTTCTGTGATAACACACCACACTGCTGATGTGAGGTTAAAGCATTGCAAGGAGTAAACACAATAAACTGATGGTTTTATGAGCTTAAACCATTGCGTGATAACACACCACACTGCTGATGTGAGGTTAAAGCATTGCGAGGAGTAAACACAATAAACTGATGGTTTTATGAGCTTAAACCGTTCTGTGATAACACACCATACTGCTGATGTGATGAGGTTAAAGCATTGCTAAGAGAAAACACAGTAAACTGCTTGTTTTATGAGCTTAAACCATTGCGTGAGTACACACCACACTGCTGATGTGATAAGGTTAAAGCAATGCGAGAAATAAACACACTAAACTGCTGGTTTTATGAGTTTAAACCGTTCTGTGATAACACACCATACTGCTGATGTAATGAGGTTAAAGCAATGCGAGGAGTAAACACACTAAACTGCTGGTTTTTTAAAACTTAAACCATTCTGTGAAAACACACAATACTGCTGGTTTTATGAACTTAGACCATTGCGTGATAACACACAATTCTGCTAATTTAGGAACTTAACCAATTGTATGGAAATATACCAATGTGTTCATTTTATTACATAAATCAACTGCATGGAAACACAACAGCTAACTGGTGATTTTCATACGCACAAAACATAGAGTGAAACCATCAATACTATTTATGAGCTTAAACCATTGAGTGAAAGCTCTCAATATTTCTGATTACTCAACCAGTGTGAACGCCGCTAAAACGTCAAGCCCGTGGACTGATATGTAGATGTCTACTACGTTTACAAACCATTAACGCAGTAATGCTTTTTCCATGAGGCAACATCTTATTTGAATTCTATTTTTGAAAGTGTGAAGTTTTAACATTTTATTACTACTGTAATACGTTCTAGACATTTCAAATGAATGCCAATGTGTCAACGTCTCGAATTTATCATAACTGTAGACATCATTTAATTGTTATGTGTTCTTAAGAGATGCATAAACATAGCAGGCTTGTTGATAGCTTGTTCTGTGTTTTTGTTTTAAATAATAAGACACATTCTTGATGATGAAAAAAGAAACTCTACAAGTATAAATTTATTAGGTGATTAGGCGGGAATGTGAAAATCAATAAATACATTTGAAACCCTGCACACTTTTGTAGACATTTAGTTGCATTTTTCAGACTAGAATGAATTTATTAAAAACATTTGAAGGTATTTTATGTGACCCGACCAAGTATGGAACCATAGTCTCCAGTTCCCTTGGTGATTGTTCGAAGAAAAGGAGTCATACATCTCGTAGATAACGTCAACATTTTAGGAAAATATGTTTAAATTTGTTTATTCTTTGCCTTGTTTAGTATAACACAGGCGGGTTGACTGAAGTTTAACATATGTCAATTATATATATACATGTACACCTAGGTAAAATACTTTTAAAATGGTAGTAATGGCTGCCCTCCTTGGCGCTCAAGTTGTATGGTTAGTTACCTTAAGGTGACACATAACACTAGCTGTCGGGATATTCGGATTTTGGCCAGGGTCAAAAATAGAAATAATAACAAATAATAAGTTTTGGGTACATTTTTGGGTAAATGGTTGATTTTGATGTTTATAAATGTGAAAATCAAGCTCTAAGCATGGGATTGAATTTTTCAGTTGAACCCACTTCTCCTTCCGGTTTGACAACACTGGTTGCAGAGCTAGGCGTGAATTTAGAGGTAAATTTGAATACCAGCTTTCGCATGCAAAATTGCTTGAAAAGGAGCTGGTAACGTGGTATTTCTGACTGCATCCACAGATTGCCTATCGTTTTGAGAGTATTAGCAGCCTTTCAATTTTACACTAAACCCCTGCGTTTTCTGTTGGGTGATTTTTGGAATAAAGGGTCAAATTGATCTTTCTGTCCTACCTTTTTCACCCTGTTTCAGACCACTTTTGTGGCCACTTCTTTCCATAATATTGACTGACAGTGTGACTTCCAGTCATTTTTTTATAATTCTGGCACTTCTTGATACAGGAAAACCCTTTTTATCGAACCAGTATGGATATTATGAGAAATATTGAGAGAATAAATGTCGGGGTTTCCCAGGAAACAGAAAATCAGCTTTCAACTGTGTTATGCCACCATAACGACTGACTGGCTGGTGTCAGGATAAATGTACCGGTAGTACTGGTAACTTACACAGGAACGCCATGATATAACTGACAAATTGTTGAAAATGAATCAATCAATTAATCAAAACACCTGGATGAATTAATTGATTGATATCTTTTTACTTTAAACATATTTCTTTGCACGAAATTCATATATTCATGCAATGACAAATATTTAACAAACATATATAATTATTTTTGTACAGGAAAAGGGGTCTGGCCAAAAGATCTTACAACGTAGATATGGCCATTCCAAATTGTCTGATATCTTCAATGAACAGGGGCGTGAATGACGTTATCAAAGTTAGAGGTGCTTACATCCGTTATTGAGGTTAAATTATGCCAAATACATCCGCCAAATAGTCCCTAATTTTTTTGTTTGAGTAGAAAATAGTGTATACCATCACTAGAATGCATTGAATATATGACATTGAGTTCAAATTCATTCTAAATGTGTATAGGATACACTGGACAGTTATAAGTTTATTTCAAAGTGTTATTCAGGCCACCGGCCCATATACAAATACAAACATTTACAATACATGTGAAGTGTGACACAATTATTACAATACATAATACTGTACAATACACAATCATTACAATACATAATAGTGTACAATACACAATCATTACAATACATAATAGTGTTCAATACACAATCATTACAATACATAATAGTGTACAATAAAACAATCATTACAATACATAATAGTGTACAATACACAATCATTACAATAACAATCATTACGATACATAACACTGTACAATACACAATCATTACAATACATAATAGTGTACAATACACAATCATTACAATACATAATAGTGTACAATACACAATAATTACAATACATATTAGTGTACAATACATAATCATTACAATACATAATAGTGTACAATACACAATCATAACAATACATAATAGTGTACAATAAAACAATCATTACAATACATTATACTGTACAATACACAATCATTACAATACATAATAGTGTACAATACACAATCATTACAATACATAATAGTGTACAATACACAATCATTACAATACATAATAGTGTACAATAAAACAATCATTACAATACATAATAGTGTACAATACACAATCATTACAATACGTGTATAATACGCAGATGACTATACAGTCAAGACATAAAACATTTTCATCAGTAAATCTGGAATGCACTGGAAGTTATTGATTTGATCATTTTTAGTGTTTTGACCTTACTTCAAGCGAAAGTAGAGAATGTGAAAAGCCGATTTTATCCGACCCCGATTTGGTCCAAAATGACGGTTACAATTTTTGAAGGCTGAAACTGGTCGGTTTACATGAAAACAATGAAGGAATTTATTTGGTGTATTGTGACTTGACACTGACATTGTCAAATAAAGTCATATCCACGGACATTTTAAAGATACGAAACAATCAATCAATCAATCTGAAAGTCGTGTTTATGTGTCGTGGGCCCAATTTGATGTGAAGAGATAATCGATCTATCATTTATTAAGACGCGGTTGTGTTATTAGCCTTTTGGTATAAGCACAATCTAAAGAATTCCAGTTAAGAAGATTTTTATCAAGTTGCAAGAATTGTAAAGGACAGAAAATCATCAATCTTATATCAAGCGATAGATCCTGCCAACTATACATAGACTTCGACATTAGAAAATGTCCCTCCGTATAAAACGGGTCGTTTATACATGGTGCTCAGTTTTTGACCTGGGGCTTTAGCCCCTGGTCATAGTTAGTAATACCATTTTTTCGGAGTTGGCAGCCTGCCAATTGCTGTTAGCACCAAACAACGCATGAGAAACTGCGCGAGAAAAATACCTGATACATCATTGATTTCAACCAAATTGCATTTAAAAGGTTTGGATCTCCCCCATAAATATAATTTTAATGTTGATGGAACATCAGTGAAACTCCAATATAAGTTTAAGAAATGCTTTAGAAATTAATGCGCCGGGAGGTCAAATATTGACGCTTGTTAACATTATTAACATTCGCGAAGAAAAACGGAATAAAAAAAAGAAGTCACGTGAAAAATACAGTGGCGGATTAACCGGGGGGTGGGGCATAGGGCCCGTGCGTCGAAAAAATATTGGCAAACAAAGAAAAAGCGTGGCAAATGTAGTGGCGGATTTAGCGGGGACCCATAAGTTCAAGCCATTTCGCTTTGATGTAAAAACATGCCGATATGCGGATAAAAACAACTGCAACAGTGATTCTTCTTCTCTCAAGGTGCTTCTTTAAATTCAAAATAACCTGCCAAAACTTGTATATATGGTGACCTTTTTACAAAGTGTGATTATTTTGATAGGTAAAGAGAACATAAGCTCAAAGAGAATGGTACACATTTTACTCATATTACAGATTAGTTATATGTATATGTTGGAGAGTTAATTTGCATTGATCTGAGCGTTTTTTTGCACAGTAAATTCTAATATAGTCATATATTTTGAAATTGTCGATATAAAATTTACAATTTATGTTTTCTTTTTTCAAAGAATTCGAACATTTAGAAATACATGTATTATGTTTCCTGTTAAAAATTGTTTAAATTCCTATTAGTTATTTACTATGCAATCATTTCTGTTTTTGATGATTGGTATGTACTCGTACAAGTACGATGGCCTCCTCGGTGGTGTAGTAATTGTAGCGCGTCCAACTCGGCTGCGTGAGGTCGTGGATTCAATTCCCGAGCGGCTCATACAAAACACTTAAAAAATGGTAGTTATTGCTGCCCTCCTTGAACCTAAGACTTGCGGGATTAGCATAACGACTGACTGGCTGATGTCAGGACTACTGGACAAGTAGAACTGGTACACTTATCCAGGAAATGCCGTGATATAACTGAAAAATTGTTTAAAATGGCGTAAAAGAACAAACAATCCATCAATACATGTACGACGAAGCCATTTTGTTTCGACTCGACGTTAAATCATATGAAAACATTTACGATTATCTAACTTTAGATTATATTCACAAATATTTGTAGCTTTTTTTATGGCACATTCGTTTGGATTTTCTTTCTTTTTTGTTCGATTAAAGTCCTTATTCGAACCTCATTTATACAGTTGAAAACAATTAAAACACATATTAGGCATAGAGTTTTAAAAAGGGCATATGCAAATCTGACATAAACTACTTTTCCAGATAAGTTGATCAACATCTGGTACTAATGGACTTTCTTAGAAAGAAAACAAATCATATTTATGCCAATTTAATCTTACGAAAGAACACCCTTCTATATCCTGTGTTATTTGTTAAGCAATTGATAGATTATCCATTTATCAAGACTTGGTAAGATTAATAGATTTTTTTTTGTACTTTTGTAATTGAACTAATTCCATGTTTGTAAGAATTTACAAGTTGTTAGTATTATTTCTGACGTGAGCCCGTCAATCTTACGTCCATTTGATGATGCAGCCTATTATGTTTCAAGTTCGCGTCAGCCGATTAACCCTTTCCCACATACGACAACTCTGCAGTCAACAATTGGAAAATTGGAAACTCCCTTTAAATAAAAGTACAATAATTGAAAAGAGTCGAAAACGTGGTGACGAAAGGAGAAATTGCTCATTTTGAGCAATTTCTTCTTTTGTCGCCATGTTTTCAAAAAGTCGTCTGGCTGCACAGGTGTCAAAAAAGGGTCGATATGAGGGATAGGGTTAAGAAATCTAATTGCGCATCTCAGTGTTCACGTCATTTATAGCCATATCGACGTTTAACGAGTAGGGAAACAACTCTTCTTCTCGTCTTTGTTGTCAGCGTTGAATGATAATCGGACAGTGTAGATTGTGGTGAGACAGTTCACGTGCACTGGCTCATTTTAGTTTTCACTATACCCTTTTCCCTCATAATAGACGTTTTCTGACGCCTCGGAAGCAGATGACTTTTGAAATCAAAGTGGCACATGAAGAAATTGCTCCTAATGAGCAATTTCTCCATGTGTCAAAATGCTTTCAACTCTATTAAAAAATCATACTATCATTTATAGAGATTTTCTATATTTCTGACTTGATTATTTCAAAGTCGTCTGCTGCAGATTTATTGTATGTTGGAAAAGGGTTAAGATCGTTTAAACGTGGAATGTATTGGATATCGCACGTGTCAATAGAAATGACAATGTCATTGCGTTAGTACACACAGATAACCCCGTTTTCTCCCCATTTGTACACACAGATAAACCGCATTTTCTCCCCCGTTCGTGCACACAGATAACCCCCGTTTTCTCCCCCATTCGTACATACAGAAAACACCGTTTTCTCCCCCATTTGTACACACGGATAACCCCGTTTTCTCCCCCCGTTCGTACATACAGATAACCCCGTTTTCTCCCCTATTTGTACACACAGATAGATAACCCTGTTTTCTCTTCCCCATTTCGTACACACAGATAACCCCCTTTTTTCCCCCATTCGTACACGCAGATAACCCCGTTTTCTCCCCCATTTTGTACTCACAGATAACCCTCCTTTTTCCCCATTCGTACAGACAGATAACCCCGCTTTTCTCCCCATTCCCTGATGCAGACGACAATTGAAGCAGTTGAAGCAAACAACTTTTGAAAAATAGAAAAATGTCTCAAAACGAAACATTATAATTATTTTCCACAATAATGAATTTTTAAAAGGAAAATATCTAGATTAACTTGTTCTAAACCTTTCCCTCATACGATAATTCTGCAGTATACCACTTAAAACATATTTGTCAAAAAATAGAAAATCTCAAGAATTGAATGGAAAACATTGTGGCAAAAGGGGAATTTGCTCGTTTTGAGCAATTTCTTCTTCTGTCACCATGTTTCAAAGAGCCGTCTGCTGCAGAGGCGTCAGAAAGCGTCTATATGAGGGAAACGGTTAAGCATATCGAAAACAATACTCAGTGAAGTCCAATGTGCGAGTATACAAATTACTAAATTATCATAAAGAAAGATACAAATTGTACACTCGTATTTTTAAACGCTGAAGCTGGTCAATTGTTTCAGCATTTTCTCTCATTACTTGGCGCATGTGTACATATTCTCTAAAATAACAGATGAGAAAATCAGGGATTTCTTTCTATGGTTTTATTGGTGTTTTAAACCGTTTTCAACATTATTACATTTATATCACGGCGGAAGTGCATTTTTCAGGATCCCTGGGTAAAAGCACATCCGTACTAGGCAAGGATATGTTTCCTTGCCGAAGGGCACTCCATCATGACCGTCGCGCCGAGACTGGGAATGAAACCCGGCACTAAACCCCGACGCTAACCATGACAGATTTCCCTTTCCATGGTGCAGTGTTGCATTATATGAGTGCTTGAAAGTAGGAAGCATAACAACATGCATCTGTAAATTACAAAATCGTGCATATATCGAGGGCTTGGTGTGAAACGGTTGTAACTAAAATTGCTATTTTTGTTTACTAAGGTTTATCACATTGCCATATAAGTCTTTATAAGCGTTAACTCATTTTTCTTGGTAAACAATTGAAATTTAGGTGCCATTGCTCGTTCTGTGCAATGGCATCTAAATTTGCATTGTTTACAAAGGGGTCAAAATTGCCCCTAAACCAGGGTTTTCCAAATAGGTTTCTAGTTACAACCGTTTCACGCCAAGCCCTCGATATATACTTAATAGACGACCGAAATACGGTTTTTAAATGCAATGTGAAGACAGCAAAGAATATTAAATCTTAACCCTTTCTCACTTACAAGTACTATGTAGCAGAAGACCTTTTAAGACATCTAGCTAGGCACGATTCTGGAAACTCTCTATAAAATGAAAGTTTAATCATTGAATAGAAGTTGAAAATATTGTGGCAAAAGAAGAAATTTCTCATAAGATGTAATTTCTCTTTTTTATATTTTCAAACATCGTCTGATATAGATGCTTCACAATCGGTCTGTATGTAGGAAATGGCTAAACTATTCGTTAATTTAAAATTCAACTGAAACGTGCTGTAGACATAAAACATCGCTGACAGATTCGGAGCCAGGAAGCCTAATAAATATCACCCAACTTTCTAATTCTAACTGATACTTGGCACATCTTGTAGTTAACGTATTTCCATTAATTCTCTATCTTGTCTGATATTACTTTGAAAGCAGTAATCTGCAATAAATATCATCCCTATAGTATTTGCGACCATCTATTTAATCTAGTCCAAACTCGCATTGCATATCAGGAATTTCTTGATACTTTCGATGGTTTGTTTGCGAAAAGTGCAGCGTCCGATCAAATCATGGGAAATGTGCAGGTTGCTTTTGATCTACAACAGCCGCAAAAGGAAAAGCAAAACAATTTAGCACAAAACAGACGCACATGTTTGAACAAGAGCGTCGCAAGCGAACACGTCTGGTTTTTTTCTAGAAACAATAGCTATCTTGCTCACAAGACCTTCCATTCTTTTTAATTTCTCCATTTCTTACAATGGCTTTAAGTTATCTATTAACAGTAGAAGTTTAAAACAAGAGGGACAAGATCGAGTATCTGAATTTGATCAGGAGGACAAATGAACCTGCAAGGAGTGGACACTGTTAAGGAAATAGTAAATGGCTTATCAGTAAAGGCAATTTGTATCTTGAAATCTAACAAGAACTTTAATAAGAATGGAATCATAAAGTTTTGTCATTTTACGCCTTTCCTGATGCCGTCTTGCTACCCTGTTTTCAACGAAATCAAAATGGCTCGAAACAATTTTGAAGAGGGTCACTCAAAGAACATTTCTACCAAATTATTTTTGGAATCGGACAGGCAGATTATGGAGGGAAAAGCATTTTAAAGTTTGGGTATTTTTCTCCCTTTGTGATGCTGCAGCAACCAAAGTTCTACATAAAATGTAATATAGAAACAGGGGCATTAATGAGTAATTATGAAAGCTAGTGGTATGTGACTTGGTTTAGACATGCATATTGTTCCTGGGAACATGTGGTACACAGTTTCAGTTAAAAACATTGAACGATGTTTGAGTAATGAGGTAAGGTTTAAGTTTTGTGACGACGCAGACGAGGCAGATTGATCAAACTCGTCTCCTGAAGATTTGTTATACGTAAATAACAGTAAAACGACGTCTGCACTTGCACGAAGGTTTTATCTAGCATTTTTCCGCATTATTGCGTGCAAAAGCCTAACTTTTCGTCACACACAGCCTGGTCAACACAACATAACAAACGTGAAGTATGGTTTGCGCGACTTCATGTCAATAGTCACTCATAAATTACGAACACTTCAGGAAATGGCTGGTAGATGGAATTACAATGCGCAAATAAAATGCTGCCTAGACGTTACTATCACCTTGTCGGCAGGGGGAAGTGCACGAATACTGACACGCGCAGGCACGCTTTGTCACTCAAAAGTTGCGCGTAGATTGCATAAAGTCCAGGAACTTTAAACGGAATTCGCCATTGTAAATTAAGTCGTGACAAATGATTTTGAAATAACGCCACTACATGGCACACAGTTTGTCACCCACCGTGCATCCCAAGGAGCGCTGCTTTTAGTTCGCCTCGTATAGGCACACCTAGCATGCTGGCCACGGTGTAAACAAACCAGTTTGCGTGCATGTGTCAACCTACCTTTTATCCTTTCCCACGACGCCTTTGTAGCAGACGAATCTTGTAAATATGGTGGTAAGAGAGGAATGTGCCTTTTATTAGATAGAGAAGAAGAGGTGGTTGCCGAGTTTTCCGATTGTATAGAATATTTAAATGTATTGGGTACATTCGAGAGGACCTTTTATATGGTGTCGTCAGATTCAAATAGTATATACGTACAGCCAAGTATTTTGGCCTGCATTGAATTAGAATTTAGATTATACGAACATTCACGAAGTTACCTATCAAACTAGTTTCGGATGCAGTGCCCCTAATGGAGTGATGTATTTACGTGTCCGCAATACATTGATTTCAAAATAGTTAACATTTCAAACTCGAAATGAGTATGCATAAGGTCACTCGTACAACTTCACAGGGAAACCGTTCAGCATGAAGCCCTCGATTTGTTCTGTCATATCACGGCGGCCATATCACATTACCATGTGTTTCATAGTATGGCTAAGTCGGTAACGACGAGGGGGCTATCAATCCATGGGTCGTAAGTTCGTACCCCGGTACTCCGGCTCGACTTGACCATTCATTATTTCCGATAATTGACAAATGAAATGCCATTGTGACCACCGTCATTCGTCTTCAATAGTTTAAAAAGGAAATGTGGAAGTCCACTCTATTGTCCTTAAAATGTGACGTCATTGAATTCTGAAATTCACGTCATTCAAATTGCTTTGGTAGGACGACATTCAAACTTTAACTTTAGCGTGTAAATTGTGTTATTACTTAAAATGTGTACATTTTTTTCTTTATTCTATCTTTAACATTATACTAGGTGTATCGAAAAGGTAAGATCATGTTACAATAGCTATACCTGGCTTTGTATTATTCAGCAGTAGCGTGGGAAAATTGACATGTCTCGCGAGATATCAATTTATCCACGCGTCTCGTAGTAGTGTACAATGTATCGCTTCAGTTACATACTATTTCCTATGTGTGCATATACTTGATCATACAATTCAGATGTATGTCTGTCTGTCTGTCTGTCTGTCTGTCTGCCTGTCTGTCTGTCTGTCTGTCTGTCTGTCTGTCTGTCTGTCTGTCTGTCTGTCTGTCTGTCTGTCTGTCTGTCTGTCTGTCTGTCTGTCTGTCTGTCTGTCTGTCTGTCTGTCTTGTTATGTGTTAAGTTAAGCCGCTTTCAACAAGTTTTAAGTTATATCACGGCGTGTCATGGGTAAGTGACCAGTACTACTCGTCAATTTATCCTAACATCAGCCAGTCAGTCGTAATGCTAACTTCGCAACCCTGACACAGGTCAAGGTCATTCTTAATTGGTACTGCTGACTGATAACTTTCATAACTTTACCAGTGTTTACAGAACAGAACAGAACAGAAATTTTATTTTTAACTTAAGCATAAACAGCTCATGGTTGATATTCACAAATATACATACAGAAATGGTTAAGACAATGAAATATTTCAGGAATAGTACTTAACGAAGTTTAAATTAAATAAGTTTAAAATCAAGTTTATATGCATATGTTTAAATACACATGCTTTAAACACACGTGAACATGGAGGAACCGCAGCACAATGATGATCAAACATCGAGTAAGGCCAGAACCTCGTAATGTGACAACACGGTGCCTCTAGCTGCCATATAGATGTTTTAAATGCTTTGAAATATTGAAAATGTGACAAAATGTTGACCCGGATAAAATGACTGGCGCCAATATTGACAGCAACAGGAAGTTGGTCCTGCGCATGCGCGCAGCTGAAGCGGTTTGGTTAAATCATTTGCGCGTTCGTTCAGACTGAGCGTTAAAACGGTTTCGGGCCAATTCGAATCAGCTGAACTGGTATGAAAACACTTTAGAAGGTGGTTTCGTTAAATCGGTATGAAGTCGTTTTAAGAGTATTATAATGTGAACGGCTAAAACGATATAAGGCTTTAAATCAGTTTCAAGTCGGTTTAAAACTGGTTTAAGATGCCAGTGTGAAAGCGGCTATAGTATCAATGGTTATGCTGTTTAAACCAGACATTTAAAGGGACGAGGTACAAGTTGACATTTCTAAATTCAGATTGGACTCTACAGTGTTCCCTTTCTTATTAAAAAACCTACTGTAGTTTTGTAAGATATATGCGAACAGGGTGGATCTTGATCAGACTATACGGATGCCTAGGCTGATCTTGATCTACATTGTTCTTGAAAGCCAATTTGTAAATATCCCCATGGATAAGCTCAAATATATCTTCTAGTTAAAAACAAAATTGCCAGTGAAGTGTTTTCTATGTTTAATCCAGCGATTCAACAAACATTTTCCGCTTTAATTGTTAGAGTCTGGCGGCCATTTTGTGTCACGGAATTTAGAAAGAAACAGGGCAACGTCGTGAATTGCGTCACGATGAATATAGAAGAACAGAAACAAGGACAATTCTAATATTTCTGGCAGTGTTTTTAGGATAAGATTTCTTTTGCTATTAGATATACTTTTGACTTCGATTACAATTTGTGAGACCAGCATTATGGCATCTGCGTAATGTATCGACCCAGATCAGCCTGCGCAGTCCGCGCAGACTGATCCGGGCCGACACATTCCGTCTAAGGGGATAGATGTATAGAGAAATGATTCCAGAAACAGAAAATCCACAGGAGGCGAAAAGTGTCTGTCCGGGTTAACCTGCGCGGCATGCTTAAGCTGATCCGGGTCGATACTTTTACGTAGAGACCACGCTGTTGGTTTTCTCGCGGGACGGCTCATAGCCTGTATCATTCTCTTTGGTAGATAATCATACAGTGGGAATTTCCAATTTAAGCACCGGGAATTTGGAAGTCAGTAATCCATACCGGCTATGTGTAAAAACATATTTTGTCGAGGTTCCGAGGGACACAGAACTGTAATGAGTTCATTTGTTATAGTGGCAGAGTGTCTAGTTTTTTGACAGTTTGTTAGATTGCTCTCTTGATATATTACTCATTCGCCGGCTTTTTGATATTTGTTAACATACTGAAAACAAGACTTAATCAGTTAGCGCATGATTCTAACGAAACGCATGCTTTGTTAAGAATTTATATACAGCGACGTTCTTCTAATTTTGTTCTGTGTTTGTGTATTACGTACCTATATATAATGCCTCTCCATGGGCAACAATGGACGAAGGCAGGGACATGGTGTTGTTCAATGAAAGCGTTGCCCTAGTTGTACAAGCATTGGATAAACCCAAGAATAAGTGTTATGATCATCACTTTACAATACAAGTATCCGATCGTTATTGCTATTAATTGAATCGGTTTCCCTTGACATTGATAAAATAGACAGACTAAGTGTGTGTCACGTAAAGTCGGGTTAAAGCAAAACTAGATGATCCAGGTCATGCGAAAAGAGACCTTCATATGATTTGGGGGAAATTTCGTGTACGATGAAATTGCAATCTTATATACGTTATATACGTAGACTATATGAGAATCAACCTTGTCGCCAAAGATACACGTATGGAAAAATGCCTACCTGCGCTTCCATGCTTCATGATCCAAAATGGATGCTGTTTTACCTACGTTTCCTTCAATACGTTTATGACTAATTGGCATACAGTACAGAGTCTGAACAGACCGTAACCTTTCACTGGCGAATCTGGTTCTACACTAATCGTATACACATAACAGATGGTTTCTGTAGAGCACCGTTATATTGTTGTGTTGTCAACTATGCTTAATAAAACGACGAGAATGATGCTACATATTGAATAGGGAAAATCTTGATCGCTGATTTCAGATGTTCGTTGTTCGGAAACACCCGAATGTCTGTTTTCGTATCTCATGTCACAGATAAGACATAAGATTATGTACAAAGACATTAATTTCGATGTGTTTATCAGAACTTGTAAAATCGTAACCTGAGAGACCAGTGTGCATCGTATTATTGTCCTTAATTGCATACGAATCAGTAGTTGAAATTACGGGTATTATTGCAGTTTTGAAAAAGAGACGTGTAACTCCAATAGTCATTATGTATCAAATGATTTATTAATACATCCTTACATACACATACTAACTATTTTACTGCCGCCTGCTAGAGGCAACTTAAACAAAAATAACATCACAAGTTAACAACTTGCTATAAAAAATTATTTCGCCTCCCACGAAATTCTAGCAATTTCATTGGTTAAAGCGTGTCACGTGCAGACCCCCTATATTTCTATAGGGGGTGAGTAAAGTATAAAAGTCAGTTCAAAGGTTGGTTTTCGTAAAGTGGCTCTCAAATGTAACCAGTTACCCAAAAAGAAATGAAATGAATTGAAATAAAGGTGTTGAACCGGTGTATTTTTTAAAATAATATATTTATTCCAATTCTTTAACCAATATTGATAAATCTTTTACTCATGCCGTCATATTATGCTACCAAGACATATCAACAAGTTACAGTATAGTTCAGTTTAAAGTGGTCGACGAAATAAATACATTATTGGGTTTGTTAATGACCCACTACGGAAATATAGGGGGTCTGTAGGATGAATAGGGGGACTCGGCTATCGCCTCGCCCCCTATAAATCCTACAGACCCCCTATATTTCCGTAGTGGGTCAGTAACAAACCCAATAACTTATAATATCTCTCTGAAAATATCTATATTATGTATCTTCAGGAATCATTACCCTCCTGAGACGGAATGTGTCGGCCCGGATCAGTCTGCGCGGATCTGCATAGCAGGTGAAAAGTGTCTATTCGAGTAAGCCTGCGCGGCATGCTTAGGCTGATCCTGGTCGATGCTTTACGATATTGGTTTTCTCGCGGGACGGCTCATATGTAAATCGTATTATATAAGTAAGTTGGAACAGAAGTCGGAGGCCTGCATACTCACATTTTTAAAATGTGTATTGTTTTTATGTCATGATATAATTGTACTACTGGCATTGTTAAGTACATTCATTCTAAGAATATTACCCTCACTGTGCAGCATGAACTGTTTGGCGAGCAGCTGCTGTTAACCATTTCCAACATATAGACGCATTTTGACGCATCTGAAGTAGACGACTTTTGGAAACAGTGTGACATATTATGATTATGATAATACAAATAAAACACCGCCAAAATTAACACGCGTACAGACTAGATTAGAGCCGTCCAACCAGAAAACCAACATTGTGGCCTTTGCGTAATGTATCGGCCAGATCGGCATGCGCAGTCCGCGCAGTCAAATCCGGGCCGACACATACCGTTTCAGGGGCGGTCCTGCTAAATACTGCAAGGACTACAAGGACTACAAGGACTACAAGGACTACAAGGACGGCTGTAGCATGACAAGGACAGATTACCCTGTAGAGTGTAGGTACAGATCACCCTGTATGGTGTAGGTGGAGATCACCCCCGAATGGTGTAGGTGGAGATCACCCTGTATGGTGTGGGTGCAGATCACACTGTAAAGTGTAGGTACAGACCACCCTGTAGAGTGTAGATGCAGAAAAAAAATACAACGACTACAAGGACATGCAAGGACGGCTGTAGTATGACAAGGACAGATTACCCGGTAGATTGTAGAGTTTAGATGCAGAAATAAAATACAAGGACTACAAGGACATGCATCTACACTCTACAGGGTGGTCTGTACCTACACTTTACAGGGTGATCTGCACCCACACCATACAGGGTGATCTCCACCTACATCATATAGGGTGATCTGTACCTACACTCTACAGGGTAATCTGTCCTTGTCATACTACAGCCGTCCTTGTAGTCCTTGTAGTCCTTGTAGTCCTTGTGTAGTCCTTGCAGTCCTTGTAGTCCTTGTAGTCCTTGTAGTCCTTGTAGTCCTTGTAGTCCTTGTGTAGTCCTTGTAGTCCTTGCAGTCCTTGTAGTCCTTGTAGTCCTTGCAGTATTTAGTAGGACCCTTTCAGGGGTTTAGAGGTATAGAGTAATGATTCCTTAAACATTATCCACAGGGTGAAACGTATCTGTCCGGGTTAGCATGCGCGGATTGCGCAGGCTGATCCGAGTAGATACTTTACGCAGTGTCCACAATGTTGGTTTTCTCGCGGGACGGCTCATTTGATCATCAGGTTTTTTTTTCGCGAATACCATTTCCAATTGTTCTTGCATTCGTAGCCGTTAAATAATACAATTGTTTGCTATGGCGACGATAACTAAGATCAACGAGAAACCATAACCTTAGACTGTTTTGATTGCCTAAATTTATCTCTGGGTGTATTATTCTGTCACGGAAGATGTTCATTGCTTATCATTACAGGAACTATTTCTTGCAAAATCAGACGAACATTTGACCCTCGATATAAATATGTAATATCTGTCTGCAACAATCGTTTTGCCTCGAGTTATTTTCTCCGATGAGAATTTTTCAGAAGGGACTGCATAACAAGGAGACAATAGGTTGTGTTGCACATGCTCTGCTTGTCTATATATCGAGGGCTTGGCGTGAAACAGTTGTAACTTAAAACCTATTTTAAAAAGTCTGGTCTAGGGGCAATTTCGACCCTTTTGTAAACAATGCAAATTTAGGTGCCATTGCTCAGAACGAGCAATGGCACCTAAATTTCCATTGTTTACCAAGAAAAATGATTTTAAGTTTATAAAGACTTTATGGCGAGGTGAATAACCTTGGTAAAAAATTACCAATTTTAGTTACAACCGTTTCACGCCAAACCCTTGATATACTTGTACCGTCAGTGTGTCTTTTGTAATCCGACTTCCATACTTGCACCATTAGTGTGTCTTTTGTAATCCGACTTCCATACTTGTACCGTCAGTGTGTCTTTTGTAATCCGACTTCCATACTTGTACCGTCAGTGTGTCTTTTGTAATCCGACTTCCATACTTGTACCGTCAGTGTGTCTTTTGTAATCCGACTTCCATACTTGTACCGTCGGTGTGTCTTCTGTAATCTGACTTCCGTTTGTGTACTGTCAATATGCTTTTGTAATCCGACGTACATACTAATACCGTCGGTTTTTTCTTTTGTTATCCGACTTCCATAATTGAACCGTCGGTGTATCTTTTATCATTGTTCTTCTCCAGAGTAAATCACGCCAAGCCCTTGATATGTGGTTTTACAACGCTTTCAACATTTCCCCAATTATATCATGACGATGCCTGGTAAGTTACCAGTACTATTGGTCCGTTTATCCTAACATCAGCGAGTCACTCGTAGTCGTGTCCAGGGGCCCGTTTTATCAACGGTCGTAACGGTCGTAACTCGGTCTTAACTAAGATTGTCGTAAGTTTGGACGTAAGTCCGGAGTTACGTCGTCTGATAACAGTTTTATAAAACAGTCGTAGCTGCGATTTTGTAGTTACGACCTCGATCATAAAACGGTCTTAAAACCGATCGTAACTTCAAAACTTACATCAGGTCGTAGCTTAGATCCGACTTTTTTGATAAAACGGGCCCCTGAGCGCCAGGGAGGGAAAGCCATAACTGTCTTTGGTATGATCCGACCTAGGATCGAACCCGCGATCTCTGGCATCCGAGTGCATTGGAACATGTACTAGTTAGCATTTGAGCCATTCCACGAGAAAGCCAACATTATTGTCTCTGCGTAAAGTATTGACCCGGATCAGCCTAAGCATGCCGCGCAGGCTAGCTCGGATAGACACTCTTCGCTTCCTGTGGATCTTTAGTTTCAGGAATCATTAGTATATACCTCTATTGTGTCGGCCCGGACAGGTCTGCGCAGTATTTAACTAATACTTTTAAGGGGCAATGTAATTTTATTTCTATGCAGTCTAAAGTGAAGCCATGTTTTTATAAGTCTCAATGTGATGATGGTACATTTAACATTATGCTATATCTAATAAAACATATAAAAATAGGTTGATTGGATGATATTGTATCTATTTGTACAAGGTCCTACGATGTCACAATCCTATTTATGAAAACAACTAATCAAGGGAAATCTTCGTCAGTACTTCGTCTTCTTTGACAACAATTACCCCCCGACCCAAAAATTACAGTTTTTATTTCTTTGGTTTACCAAAGAAGTATAGTTACGGGAAACTCAGGGCTAACCTCGTTAATTCCAGTTCTCATGTTGCCTACGCCTGAATGTAGTTCTACCAATATGCACTGCATTTTCAAATAATTCAGCATTATTGATAAAGAAACACAATAGTTATCTTATAAGTTGTATAGTGTCGTCTAGTTTTTGGAAAGGAATTTCGTATTGATATGTAATAGAGTGTTTTAAATAATCGAACGCGGTAGAATTGATCCTTACACTTATTTCGACCGAAGTACACACAACCGATTTGCCGATACACCGGTACCAAATGATTAGCCTACGCGCAATGTAGTACCTGATTTTAAACGCTTACGCTTGAAGTACAATCAAAGGAACCCAGTAATTGCTGAAAATTGAAAAAAATATAATTAGGATTTAATTAATCTTCAAAAGCGCATTGACATATGTATAATTGATGGTCTTTTATAGCGCAAGAATATACTAACATATGCTACCGGAAATTCCCATATGTAGTAGGTAACTTCAAATATGGGGTACGTGTTAATACCGGAATATACTGAATATACAGAAATAGACTTTAATATACTGAAATACACTTGTGTAATTACACAAATAAGCATTTTTGAATCGATTCATGGCCTTTTATATGTATCAATACCGCTTAGAGTTGTTGGTCAGTCCGATTAAAAAATGAATTAACACTACACAACAATAAAGTACAAGTAAAGTGTGAAATATACAATCCTGTCAAAAGGATAAAACGGGTGTAAAGTTGTCAGCTGACAAGATGGAATCCAACCCGGGAAAATTTCAACAAATATGAAGTAATGAAAGACAATACTTTTCTGTGCTGTATGTCGATTCAAAACTGCTTATTTGTGTACTACACGAGTGTAATTCAGAGTATTTCGGTATATATTCAGTATATTTCGGTATATTTCAATGTATTCCGGTATTTCCCACGTATCCCGAGCGTGCAAACCTGTTATGTTTTCGTTTTTCCTTTTATATGCAATTTCGGTGTTTTAAAATAAGTTGCATAGCCTCTCGGTAAGTATTATTTTTGTGTTTTGCTTTTATAAAAAAATGTGATTGTTCAATTGAACTGTCAATCTGCCATGTTGTTTATTTGAAACAAAGTTATCTTCGTACCCTAGTTATTTTGTACTCATTTTGACAGCTATTTCTACTTTCGTTAAAGTGTTACAAACTCCTTTCAATAACTTTCATTTATAGAAATATGCCTTAATAACACCTCAATAAAGTCGTCTTTCTTTTGTATCTGGGCTACGTGCCTGGACACGCGTATTGTAGTTAAAAAACCCAGCTGCTTTCCCCTTTATCATTGAGGCCTAAGTTACGCTAATCAGAGTTGGGAAATGCTATATAGTCACTAATATTTTATGAGTCGCCTGTTGAATTTCACACAATTGGGTAAAAATGCGAAAAAGTATCTTGAAGATTTAATTTATTAACCTTTTGTTTTATTTTCCAGTGCTGTAACACATCATTTATAAATTTCCAATGTGACAGAAGTTCCCAGAAGGATGGATCGGATGGAGCTATCATAGCCAAAGTCAGAAAATTGTGGTCCATTGGATCTGAAGGCTGTAAACAATCAAACTGTTCCAATTGTTTCCCTACACAGCTGGTGTTTGGGGATTTAAAAACTGTGACGACATGAACAAACTCCAACACATGGCTATACAAACATTTCTGGGCATCGAAAGCAAACTTCTTTTATTGCCCTGGACGGTGAAACAGGACTTAATAGCCCACTCTACAGAAGACACTGATATAATTTGTCTTTGGCATAGACTATCTTGCTTACCTGTTTCACGCGTTGCACATTGCGTTTTGTCTGGGATAAAGCCAAAACAACGCTGTCAGGGGACACGTGGCAGACATTAAGCAAATACTGGAGGACAACTACCTCATAAACCTTTTTGATGTTTATACCATAAAAGATGTGTCGCGTGAATACATAATTAAGTGTTTGAACCTTAGTATGAGACACAAGCTGGAAACAACCTGGAGAGATGGGTTACATCAATCGCGAAAGCTGCAGATGTATAAACTGTTCAAAGACTGCTTTAAAACTGAGCAATATGTAGATAGACAATTGTCAATAAAACAAAGATCCGCATTGGTGTGATTCAGATGCTGTGTTTTCCCACTATCCATAGAATTGGAGTGATACAGGAGACCCGAGTACCACTAGATAGAAGAACCTGTAACCAAGGACACGTAAGACAAGACACACTTCCTTGTGTCGTGCCTAGGCTACAAGGAACTACGACATAAACATTTTGGTGACATCTTAGGGCAGGACAGTGATAACAACACTCTTAAAACAATGATGAGAAATATTGACTCTAAATCAATCGCTAACTTCCTCATTGAATCATACAAGAGCCAAATCAGATACTAAAGCATCGCCAGTGATATTTATTAAAAACATTGAACCATCTAAATTTAATAACTGTGATAAATTGTAGACATTCTGTTGTGATGAAAGAGACTATATTAATTTTTCTGAATGCCTAAAGGAGAATTCATTCTCAAATTCAATACTTGCACAAACAAAACGAATACGATTTACTACTTAATACAATCACTGTATTAATTTACTAAAAGTAACGATAACGTGACCTTCATAAACACTTGCAAACATATATTTCAAAACAAGCAAGTTATCCTTTCATTACAATGTTTTCCACTTTAAGTAATAGTTTATCCATTCTGATGCAATGATAGAGATATTTTTTAAATAATGTTCAAAGTCAATCTGCCGCAAAATTGTTGCAGTGGTAAAGGGTTAAGTTAAATGGTTTCGGTATATAACTGAAATACTGTTGAAATGGTGTAAATCCAAATTATAACCGAAACATGGTACGTTTGTTTTAAGTTTGCTGTATGGACTTTGACATGTTGCTTATAATAATTTTTATTGAACAACGTGTCCTTAGATAAAAAAAATTGTTTACCATAATACAGTTTTTGAATTTGTTCAAGCTGTTGTGATTGGTTACAAAATCATAGCAACCATGCGTCATTACAAAAGGGGTAAACTGAACCTTTACCTACAAATGACAACCCCTACCATTCCACTCTACCAATTTCAAGGTAACTTTATAGGAATTTTTCTTTGATGGGTGTTTTTCAATCTCTTCAAAAACTTACAATCTGTGTAGGCATTATGTGTAGAACTTTGATTGCTGCATCATCAGAAATTGAGAAAAGTACCCAAACTTTCAAAACCTTTTCCTCAATAACAAGCTTGCAATGCTATAAAAATGAACATTTAGAGTCACTTTGAAAACAAATGTTCATTTTGAGTAACACTAAAACTTGCTCCTATGTTGTAAACCTGCATGTTTTACTAATCTTGGTCTTAAATTTTGATGTAAATGGATATGTGTATAAACACTGTTTGCTGTATTTCTATAAGCGCACAATGAAACAGTTTAAGTAGCATAGTTGAGTGTCATTCTGTAACAGAAACAAAGGTCTTTGAGACTAGAATACATTCAGACAAACCTCCACCTTTGTGCAATTTGATCTGATTGATCAGATAATATGCATGCTCAGATTGATGTTTATCGTAAAGAGTTATTGATGTTTTCAAGTGGTCAATAGATATATAATGATACAATTATTTTTGCTTTGGCAGATCTGTTATTCATTTGTCTGATGCGTTTATCTGCTCACCTGTCACATAGTGACAAGGTGAGATATTGTAATCACACTTTGTCTGCCATACGTCCACAATTTCTTAATAACACGATAAACTCTTATTTTAATCAGATTTATATCAAACTTATCCAGAGCTCGGTTCTTTTCGTAAACCAGTCAGGTCCATCAATGCACAACTGGATTATGGCCCTTTAAAATTGGCAAGATTGTTATAATTGACCTTGTGAACGCGATAAAAGCTTCATTCATTATCTTATGTTTATCAAACTTATTCAATAGCTAGATATCTGTGACAGCTCGGCTCCTTTCGTAGATCAGCCAGATATGTTTATGCATGACACGACTATGGCCCTTTAAAATCAGGAAAATAGTTATAATTGACCTTGTGAGCACAATAAATCATTATTTATCACCTGGTGCTTACCAAACTTATTCAGTAGCTAGATATCTGTGAGAGCTTGGTTCCTTTCGAAAACCATTTATGCATGTCAGGATTATGACCCTTTAAATTGGCTGAATTGCTATAATTGACCTTGTGAACATGATAGAGTCATCATTTACGTTCCAATGATTACTAGGAATTTGCTGTGCTCGAGTGGTCAGCGTCGAGGATTTCGAAACAGGGTGTCCCTGGTTCGATCCCCAGTTGCGGCAATTCGGTCATAGTGGAGTGCCCTTGGGCAAGGCACATTTTCTAACCTAGTACTGATTTGTTTATCCAGGGATCATGAATAATAAAATTTAATTGTGCGCTAAATGACCTTAGCTGTCTATGCGCCATAAAACAATATACATTCATTCCAATGATTACCAAACTTATACAGTATCTATGTATGCATGAGAGCTTGTTTCCTTTTGACCAAAGGCCCTCATGGGCCTCTTGTTCTTATATGTAAATTGTAAACTGTTAAAATTTGGCACAAATGTTTCTTAAAAAACATGGTTGTTTTAAACACATTAACAATCTAATTAATCAGGTGAGCAATATAGGGCCATCATGAACCTCTTGTTATGAAAAGTAAACACATTTTAATAGCGCATCAAGGAAACAGCCATGCAGCAGTTCTAATTATTCGCATGTGTGAATAACTAGAACTGTTGCATTGCTCTTTGAAAAGGCAGTCTGGATTTCTGTCCACAGCAGGTCATAGTGTACTGCACATTTCTTAGCAATACTAATTT
>JASEVX010000622.1:0-75341 GCA_031761405.1 Serripes groenlandicus
CTCTACAATTCGACAACGTACTTCAGAACTACACACTCCACACCACAGTACACTCAAGGAACTCGTAGCACATCACGTGCGATGAGTGTTGAGCACGAGCAGCGCGTCTGACATCCTGTTTCTACTGGACGGATCTTCATACATGCGAGACGAAGATTTCCAGACGTCTATAGATGATTTGACGTATCTCATAGAAAACCCTGCAAGATTATGGAAGCTCACAAGGACCTACGTGTCGGTATAATAAGAATGTTTGGAACAAACATTCAGACTGTCGTTAACATGGATAACAATCTGTAGCCAAACTGAGTTTCACGGTTAGACTACAACAAATCTCCAAGCCTGAAGTGTACTTGTAACGGCATTCAGTGCGAGGTCAATATAACGGAAGCTGTGAATGATTCCCTCCTTGTACTCAAGTCGGAGAACATGGGTCGTGTTGACGCTAGGTCGTTTATGGTTCTTGTAACAAACGGACAGTTTTAACTACTATCGTAGACAAAATTTGACACGGGAGGGTCAAAGCGTTACACTGTTTGTTATCGGTGTTGGCGATGAACTTAACATGGACAACCTTCTCTCATTGGTTGCTGATCCAAATCACGTGTTTTGTGACGTCGTTTGGCGTTGAGCCAACAGTTTTGAATGCCGTACAGGCTGAATTTCGATATAGTGTATGCACGAGTAACGATTAGAAAACACATTGAAATAGTTTTCTGTGGTTTGGATTTGTTTGGGTCAATAAAGAAACGTTGGTGTACGTATAACACGATAAAATTGACCTGATCCTGACCGTTGTGCAACGATATCAATTGTTGTTATAACATGCATTGTTATCAATGTTAAGTCCTGGTTAAGTCTCCAGGAAGCAGACATCGAGCGTGATTAATATAATAACCCTGTTTCGCATTCGATGTAAAATAAACAAAGTTATGTTGAGTTTGATTTACCTTGAGTGTTTTCATTAAACAAACTTAAGGTTTGATGGAATTACATTTACACCTCGAGCTAAAGTCATCTGCAGAATTTACACAGAAACATTTGTTAACTCTTTCACTGACAACATTTCACAAAGTCGACTCTTCCATATTGAAGATTGGACCACTCCATTTTTCGTCCATCAAGACATTTGGTAAAATTCAATGTCTAAGTTGCAAACAATGCAGATTTCAGGAGAGACAGCTCGTTATAAGCTCTCTCGTCTGAATCTGCATTGTTTGCAAAAGCCTTTTAATAGCATTAGACAGCGAGAGGGTTTAAAAAACGATGGAAGAGTTATACATACTTATATATATAGTTAAAATACGAGGGAGAAAGAGATAAATGTTCTTATTTATTCATTCCACTTTCTCCCCCCAATATGTTTTAAAAGACTTTTGCAGTAGAGGCGTTAAGAATCAACAGTATGAGGGATAGAGTTTAAACACACCGTTGTCAAGATTTGAAAGTGTCTTGTTAAAATATGAATATAAACGCGTTCTGAATTATAAATTGTGGGTGTCTGGTTATTAATGGCTAATCGGTGATGCATCACAGTTACATAATGGCTGTTGTAACTTCATTTTAAACTCATTTGAAAATATATTGATTTTATTTACAAAATGTATACAACCCACACAGCTAGGGTCCTAAAGTAAATTGAATTGAATATCCACAAGTGCATTCATTATTTCGTATTTAAAGTTCTGAACGCTGGCAAATGAAACACGATGGTATTACTCATTTCCTAGAGGTACATGTACCTTTTCGTGCATACATTTTTAATTGCAATTAATTTAATTTTGAAATATCTACAAACAATACAAATCATACAAACTTAAATAAAAATAATGAGGGAAGAAGATGAGTAATCTGGAGTGGTTTATCAACTTGTATTGGTATAGAGAAAGTGCATTGAATCTGCTTGATTGATTTTAATCGCTGGTGAAATAATTTACCTTTACTATATTAACTGCGACATTCTATAAGGTGTGGGATATGTTTTCCAATCACAACATTGCCAACTTTGGGGCTTATCAGGCTATCGAGCGATCTATATCTCTGAGCATTACTTGCGGTTACATAAGCTAGATTACCAGGTCTCTGTCGCTGTCCGCTAGAGTAATTTATGGAGGTCATACAATATTTAGTTTTATTAAATTCTTAGTCTCGATTTATAAACGTTGGGATAAGCTGATGGGGGTATTAATACCCTGCTGAGATGACACTATACCGCACACACCAATACACAGACATTTCACCTTTCTGAGGCATACCATTTTACATAAATGTTCAAAAAGGACCAAAATATATTTTTAAAATGATGATTTGAATTAGTACAACTGAAAGAGAAAATAATTCTGCATCTTGAACCGTTTGAAATGAAGCAATCGGATGTTTTTTTAATACATTAAATAGGCAGAATAATGTTTAGCTCCTTCTTATTTCAATGTAACTTTGGGTGACCAACAAAACCTCAAAAAGGACTAAAATGTAAAAATCATAGAATCATATTAAAAATATCATATTTTAAAATAAGCAAATATTTTCCTAACATATTCGTTTGAAATACAAATTATCCATTTATTATCTAATTTGTAAGAGCAATTTTCGAGACAAGTTGGTAATGCTATGCATTTATTGTTATTTCTCATGCTTACCAATATGTTATCCTGATAGAAACAGATATTAATGTTCTGTTTTAATTACTAGTAGTCTTGTAATTTTTGATTTTGTTTAACTCCATACGATTACTATATTTTCGTCTGAAACGCTTTTGAAAAGAAAATTCTTCCAAATGTTTGCTGAAAGAAAATCTGAGTACCAATCTCAGATCAGTTCGCACGTTTTGTGGCACCTGATCTAGTTTTAATGTGTTTGAAACAGAATCGTCAACGATTGGCGAAATCCGTCGCGAGCTTCCAAATAATTCATTGCAAATAATTAATTGACACGACATCAGAGGTTTTTGTCATTTGTCCAATTATTTGTAATGCGTGAAAGATTAGCAACCGCACGAACAAAACGGGAGTAGTCAATAAATTTGTCAACTGTGACTGAAACTGAATACATAGAGGGGTTTTGAATGTTTATAATATCACCATTTAACTTCCTTTATCGATATAAACTATGGGGATAAACTGTTCTATTCGTGGACACAAAATGTGTTAAACAATTATTGGAATATTTTGCAAACGCGCCTCGTACATGTATGTTTTGCGAAAAATAATTTATGGCGGATTCCTGAATGCATCATTCGGGACCCATTGTCGTTATACACACAAACTGACGACCATTCGCGAAGGTACCGTATGTACCTATTTTCGCGTGCAGTGGGTCGACCGAAGTATGTACGTGTTCTTCCGGTAAATTAATTGTCACGATATTTTTCTCGGATATGTTTCCCGATTAAGCTGATTGATTTATTGTTCCAGTGACTAAAAAGCATGTCAAATCTGTTCAAACAGTCAAACATCCCTTGGAAATTACTTCTAGTTGTGGGAATTTTGATCGAGACCACATTCGCTAATCATGAAACAGTCGGAGCCGAGTGTGAAACTTCGTGCGCGTGGACCACATGGAGTAATTGGGGCTCCTGCAGCACTACTTGCGGTGCCGGTAACGAAACCCGACATCGATATCTATGTTGTCCGTCTATTTATGACATTCTTGATGACTGTTTGGTTGGTTGCGGACGCCAAAATGATCCAATTATTGATACACATGATAGCCGAGAGTGTGGTACTTGCATTAACGGTGACCTCAGATGGCCTTATTGTTTTTGTTTCGACGGATACACTGGAGCATGTTGCGAAAAAGGTATTTTCTCCATCTCAATAAAGATATGGCGACATATTTGTTCTGGTTTCAATGAAGTTGATAATTTACTTTGACATGCAAATCCGAGCCACGTCGAGCGATTTGTGATTGTCATGCATCTGCGTACAGACTGAGACGAGCCTGTGCATCCCACCCACACAGTCTCACCAGAGCCTTCACTGTCAGTCTACATGTAATAAAGTCATAGATAAGTCTTTTGTCAATATTCGAAAACTATATTCTTATTTATATGATAGGCTTTTAGACCACATATCGCTAGAAGCGGCTCTTCCATTGAACAGAAACACCTTTCAGAACACCTGTAGAACGTTATGCTCTGACAAAACAAAATATTACCTTAAGACTTAACGGCTCAGAATTAGTTTGGCCGTATTTATTGCAAGATTAATCTGCTGCAAAAGAGTTATAGGGTGTTTTTGCACGTAGGTCTAACATGATTGCATCCGTCCGGACGCTCTTCTGACCATCTTTTCCCATGCCATAATCTGTATAAAAATCGCTGTATGCATCCAGTAAGGTGGAAGTATCGAGTACAAAAACATTTCGGATATACCATTGTGTATCATGTGTATATTATCATTACTATCGGTATAGTGTATCCTGACACAGATGCATCAGTCCTAAATGTTATCCCCGTTAGCAAGAACGGGCGCCAAGAAGGGAAGCCATTGCTACAATCATAATGTGTATTTGTGACAGTATTGTATTGTATTACACAAATAATTATATATCGAAATAGAATCTTCCTACAAGTACATGTACACACTTATTGTGGGATCTGGTTAGCTCTTTAATTGATAGAGATTAGGGGTAAAATTACCGAGGCTACTCTGTTTTTTGCAGTTTATGCATTTAAGTCAAAAGAAGACGGACGTTTGATGCAAAGCATCAAAGAGAAGCCGCAATATTTCGTTTCACATGAAGAAATAAGTAAAAAGATCAATTAAATCCACAAACATAAGAACAATTTGATCTGTAGTCAGTCATGCTAATATCGGTTATTGAAGATATAAGTTTTATGTAGGATATTTAACCTGGCAGGGTCTGTGTTTTAAGTAAATGAGATAATTTAGAGTTAAGGTTATGATAAATTTAAATTAGTACCAAAAACAATCAACTATTTGTATTGAACACACGTCCTGTTATGATAATGTTTTATCAAATAATGCTGACACACAGAACATCTGTTTTTCGTTTGTATCGGTAAGTCATGATAGTGGATAAGGGTTTCCCACATAAAACAAATCTGCAGTAGACGACTTTGAAATTATCAAGTAAAACAAAATCTCTATAAATGATCGTATGATAATTGAACAGTGTTGAAATTACTGTGGCAAATGCAGATATTGCTCATTATGAGCAATTTCTTCTTTTGCCACAATGATTTCAATGATGTTTACCCTGACAGACTTTAAAATCATCAAGTACGAAACGTAGAAAATCTCTATAAATGATAGTAAGATAATTGAAAAGGGTTGAAATTATTGTGGCAAATTGAGCAATTGAAAATCAAAGCTGTCGGATTACAAACGAACAATCTCGAGTTGACGAAACTTATGTGAACTCGTGTCGTGATTAGCATTCAGAAAATCAAGGAAACGTATTTCTATGTACACGTAATCCGAAAGACTGCAGCGACTTTTGAAAACATTGTGACAAATAGAGAAATTGATTACGAGGAATTTATCCTTTTGCTACAATGTTTTCTACTTTATGTCCATAAATTATACCTTCATTTAGCAAGATGTTCCAATTTTTACTTAATGTGCTACGTATCTGTTGTACGTGGGAAAGGCTTAACATAGGAACTAGTTTCAATTTTGTTGAAAACGTTAAACCAGTGCTTGAAAATTTACTTGAATTTATTTCTCAAACTGTAAATTTACCAGTTGATATAAGAGTTGAAATGCTGTCTACATTTACAGTGATAAGTTAAATACAGTTCAATTAATCCGATCACACTTTGTTTGTAAGAACCAGAAGATTTCATTTCATTTAAGTTTTCTGGATGTTCACATCGCATCCGTGATAACACATGTTGTTGGCGAGGCAAAATACACCGATATCGTGTTTACCGCGATATTCGTGAAAGGTGGAACTGCAACAGCGAAAACGAACGAAATTGATCTTGAAACTACGGTGGCACAGAGATGACATGTGTATGTTTTTATTTATCTCGTGCGCACGACATACTAAGTCGTGCGCACGAGATAATTAAGTCGTGCGCACGAGTTACTATGTCGTGCGCACGAGTTACTATGTCGTGCGCACGACTTAATTATCTCGTGCGCACGACATAGTATCTCATGCTCACGACTTAGTAACTCGTGCGCACGACATAGTAAGTCGTGCGCACGACTTAATTATCTCGTGCGCACGACTTAGTATGTCGTGCGCACGAGATAAATAAAAACATACACATGTCACCTCTGTGCCACCGTACCTCTGTGCCACCGTATGAAACAGATATTTCTGTGGTTTAAATCTTTTCATGTCTGCATTTTGCGATGACATTTGTACTCAAAGTTAACTTTGAATCCAGTTGTACTGAACATGAAAGTCAGATTATTTAAAGCAAAGCAAATGAAAAATGTATGTGAAATTACGATAAAAATAAAAATCTATAAATAGACTATAGATGAATGGTACTGTCTTTTATGTTAGCGCTTAACTTGATTCGGGAACCAGAGTCGCTGCGCGGCCGCTTACGACATTTACAAACTTTACGCGTTGGTGAATATGGATTAAATCTAAAACGTGGACTAAATATTAAGATTTAGATTTAGTCAAAAATCTAAATTGAAAAGTTTAGTGAATACGAGACGTGGCTTCTTCGTCTAATTACTGCGTAATATATCATAGGATGTAATTTTAAGGAACCAGACTACATTTACCAATTCAATAGAGGGGTTCTCTATTTTACTGTCTAGACTTTCGCTTAAATAAAAATGTACATACATTCAATTAATATACTGGCCTTTGTCTTTTGTTTTTAATTTGTAAAATTCACACATGTATGTAGAGTGTAAAAGGGATGTTTTAAAAGTCATTACCTTAAATTAATGTACTTAGTAAGGAAAAAGAGAAATCAAGATATGTGGTCACGCTGGCAGGTCTAAATATTCTCCTTGACCGAACTTTATAAGCATCCCTACAGGAAGCCGCCTCCTGGCGGCTTCCAATAACATATAAGCGGACAGAACTGAATCATCTCAAATTTCACTGTACACAGATATAAGACCCAACATCGGATTATATCCTTGGCACTCAGGGTTGCGGGGATTGTATTATGACGGTCGGTGTCAGGATAAATTAATACCAGTAATAAATTAGACTGGAAACGCCTTGATAACTGGACACAAAGTAATGCAAACGACATAAAACATCATTCAAACTTTATATGTCTCTGTTACAGATATAAACGAGTGCTCGAGTTCGCCGTGCGAGAATGGTGGGTCATGTTTGGATCGGATAAATCGGTATCAATGTGACTGTGGGCAGGGGTTTTACGGTGACCACTGTGAGACCGGAATATGCCAACCACTTCCGGCCGACATCATCTTCGTTCTAGATTCCTCAGCGAGTCAATCGCCGACCGATTTTCAGAAGCAACTTGACTTCGTGGCTCGGTTTATTGACCATATAGCCTTAGGACCTGCAGATTTACAAGTAGCCTTGGTAACAGTTTCGTTTGCAGCAAAGATCGAGTTCTACCTGGATGAGTATGTGGATCCAGTAGCAATGAAAGACGCCATATCAAAAGTGAAGTTCCAAGCAGGCCCTACATTTACGAACAAGGGACTAGAGAGTGTGAAAGACGTGCTCTCCGCTGGAAGAGGTGGAGATGGCCCTCGGCCGAATGGAAAGTACGCGAAGTCTTACGTGTTTCTTTTAACTGACGGTATGTCAACGAATCGAAAGGCAACGAAAATAATGGCGGCTGAGATAAGGAATTTGGTTTACCGTGTAATAACAATTGGTGAGTACTGTAAATATCAATACAACCTCTTCAGGACAATATCTGGCTGATGCTGAGATAAAATTGTTCTAGATAGGTGTTGTTTTTAAGAGTTAAATCTATTTCCTGGTAGAAAAAAAATGACATACCCAAAGAAAACACCCTTGGAACGAAATTACTGTTGCCAAAGTAAACATGGTGCCACTGTTAGCCCGTTTGTACGGTGGCACAGCGGTGACGCGTGTATGTTTTTATTTATCTCGTGCGCACGAGATAATTAAGATAAATAAAAACATACACATGTCACCTCTGTGCCACCGTACGTTTGTGACAGACGGATGACACTTGCATATTAAAGGCGGACATGGGCTATACTTTCTTTAAAATATGTTTGACGCAGATGTCTACGGCATTTCAGTTATATCATTGCTTTGTTTAAAGTTGTTACTGGCATGGAGTAAAGTATGACAATTGTAAAATTAGATGCAAGATAGCTATAACTAGACCAGACCCATCGCTGTACACCTATACACTATTTAAACCTAAATGTACATGCTGACATAAGTCTAGAAGTATTGCCCCAGTTATTGTACGTGTATTTGAGCCATTTCATAGGAAAGCGTAAACGTCGGGATTTCTGAACGGTGCGGGTTCATTTTGCATCTTGCTCATATCACACTCGTCAAAAGTTAATAGAAGCCTCTATCAAATTAACTATGTATGTAATATGTTAACGGTTGAGATAAGGATATACAGTTTTTCTAAAATTCAACTCGTGCACTTGTATCTTTTCCCATGTAAAGGCACATTTGTAAATGGGTTCGATCTGGAGCGGGTATTACCAATGACTCAAAGGTGGGGAAAACCCAAAATAAATTAGTTTCAACGCTTGTAAATGAACCTTATGCTTCCGTTACACCAAACTAGTTCTCAGAACGTCCGACCCCGTCCTACAAAAATAGTAGAACGGGTTGTGAACTGGCTAGAACGTGTAGATTTAGCATGAAAATGTCTATAATACGATCATAGTTAGTTCACAAACAGTTCCCAATACGTCCATCTAGTCCTTATCCCGTCTACAGTCCGTTTATATAACGTTCAGATTGGGTAAAATTGCCCCGTTCTTCTCATGGGGACACCGTTTCCAACCAGTCCAAACTCGTCTTTAGTCATTTTGAACCTGTTCGCAACTAGTTCTACTACGTTCCTTATACGTCGAAATCCGTTCTAACTAGTTCGTAACTCGACCATCTCGTTCAAAGACAGTCGAACTCGTTCTGAGTACGTCCTCATCTCGTTCCTAGTCCGTTCAGAACGTAATTGCAATCACGTCCTGATCTGACGACTATAAAAACCCAGTACGTTTCTGCCATTCCTCATACTCGTTCGCCGCTTCAAGCTGTGAAGACGAACTCCATAACAATTGTGATAAACATCGTAACCATCTTGCATCCTTGTGATCATCATGCCTCCAAGGAAGGTTGGAGCCAGACAAACAGGCTCTACCACAGCCATTAGCACTATTGAATAAAAGCCGTTGTAGTTGTGGTACATGGTTCCAGTCTTAGGAGGCTTTCTGATGGCCACATGTTTCCCATACAGAGCGCCACAGGCATGTTGGACCTTCCATCGCATCATGAATTGCCCAGAAATATGTTCCCATGCGTCTCTGTCAACAGGGCAGGTGATGACTTCATTCTTGAGCTCCATCACCAGTGCATCACAAACGTCTCTCACTAATAAGCTGAGTGTGCTTCTGGCTACCCGGAAATCATACTGAAGGTTGGCATAGGTACAGTATCTCCTGTTGCCAGATGACGCAGAGTTATGGCAAGCTTCATTCCTGGTTCCAAAGCCTTTCTGTAGTTGGTGTCATCTTTGGCTATAAAGCGGATGATGCGTTGAAGAAGTTCGTCAAACATGGGTGAGGCGATTCTCAAAAAGTTGTAGAAGGACTCCTGATCATCCAGGCGGAGCTCCTCCATCAGCTGATGATAATGTCCTATGGCTAATCTTCTCTCCGGTTTTAACCAGTTCCTCACCCAACAAGTTCTTGGTCTTCTTCTTCTTCTCTCTCCTCGCCCTACCAACTCATTGTATTGTTGCTCTGCTTCCAACAGAAAGTGTACGAAGCCAACATTCAAAATGTTAACAGCTGCAAGATTATCCATGGTTCAAGGCATAAAATAATGTGCGCCCAAATGATGAACCAGTGAGAAAACGGCCCGTATTTATACCATACCTTGTCTGATTGTACTGCAAACGGGTGGACGTTGTAAAAACTGCGTAAGAACGCAATAGACGTACTCAAAACGAGTAGAGCGTACTGAGAACCTAGTACGTGTGCACACCGACCGGTTTCGTTTGTAGCTCGTTCATCCCGTTCACAGAGAGACTCAATTCGACCGCATTACGTCCTTAGTGCGTTGTTATTCCGTCTAAATATATAAAAACAAAATAACAAGTTCTAAACAAGTTTGCAACACGTTTCCACACAGTTCTAAAAGTTCGCAGTACCAATTGACGCCCGATCTCATCATGTCATAGCACGTTTCTAGTACGATCCAAGTACGGCAATTCCGTTCGTAGTACGTCCATCCCGTTTTAAGTACGTTGTCACTCCATCTAATTACAGAACGGGATGGTCGCGCGGAAATTTTGAACAGGTTCAAAGTTCTGGAACACCATTCCCGTTCAAATCCGTCCGAGCTCGTCCATGAAGTTCGTAATCAGACCTTAAATCGTTGCTAATACGTCATTTCCCGTTTGCACACAGCTTGAGCCCGTTCGGCTACATTTTTCAGAACGTAGTGAAAACTAGTTCGGTGTAAAGGGGGTATTACGAAGACATGTGCGAACATTGTAGATGTAAAAACGTCTGTGAATATGCACAGTGCGATTAGTTTCTTCCCTGTTCAACAACGGATCATTAAATAAAAAAAGTTTCTTACACAAATCGCGACATTGATCCGACTGTCAGAATGAATGTAGGAACTGGTTATAAAGTGCATTAAGGGCAAATACCATACTCCCCATTTTCCTATAACGAGATAAGGTTTAAACCCCCCACCCTGTATGACAACAAATCAACAGCAGACGACTTTCAAAACATCAAGGCAAAAACAAGGAAAATCCCCATAAATGAAGGTATAATTACTCAAAAATGTTGAAAACATTGTGGCAAAAGTAGGATTTGCGCGTTTTGAGCAAATTCTTCTTTTGTCAAATTGCTTTCAAAAGTCGTTCGCTGCCAAAGCGTCAGACAGAGTCTGTATGAGGGAAATGGTTAAATTGAATAAAACGTACGATATGTGATATGTTTTAAATATCGATTATTAAACCTTCCCTGAATTGTAACACATCTCCCGCAAAAAACTTCAAAATCAGTTAGACAAAATATTGCAAGTGATAATTCATGAATTTAAGTTTTAAAATTGAATATAGTTGAAGACGATTGTGGTTAAAGAAGACATTGCTCTTGTTGAGCATTTTTTCCTTGTTCGACCATGTTTTTAAAAAGCTACTGTACATCTTCACGCGGGCAAGTGTGGTAAACTACCATGCCACTTTATAATTGCAACCCATTACTTCATAGTGTTTGTTCGACCCTTTCCACTCGACCAACTTTCTTTCCGACGATTGACAAAAGTCAATGCGACATGCGTCATTCGTCTTGCACAAATGGGCTAAGTCTATATGGAAAAGCAGCCAGTTGCTTGGGAAGATTGTTGTGTGGAGTACTAGTGTGAGAAAACCAGGAAATGCATGAGTAGGTGATCTGGCCGCCGTGATATAACTGAGAAATTGTTAAAAACGGCGTTAAACCCCAATCAATGAATCGACCCTTTCCCTAATACATTTCATGCCTTTGAAGCAGAAGACCAATGCAAATAGTGTGTAAAAGGGAGAAACTGTTCACAAGTTTACATCTAATTCTTCAGATTTCATGGATTTTTTTTCCAAAACTCAGACGACACTAAAATACAATGAGGTAAACGTTCAAACTTGGTTAAGTAAATTCTGGACCGACAGACGGATTTATTCGAACAAGTTTATGAATCGATGGTGTATTGTGAAACATATCTAACAGATCCGGCCTGACCAGGGCTCGAATCTTGAACCTCTTAGTCCGAACGTTCTACCACACTACAATAGCAAGCTCAATAACAAGGCAGTATACGTGTATATATATTGGCTACAGAAGTATCTGATAAATCTAGTGTATTCGAAGTTTCTGACAATTCAGATGTATCTGATAAATCTGATGTATTCGGCATATCTGATAATCTGGTATATTTGAAGCATCTAGTAAATCATGATGATATTTTTATCAGAGAAAAGGCAAATATTCAATTTCTAAAGTTCTTCTTCTACAGATATATGAAAACTCGTCTGTATGACCAATTTATCATTTGTCACGATGTATTCAAGAGTTGCTTGGTAAAAATGCGTCACAGGCATAATATCTGGTTTATATCAGATAAATGGTTTATCCTTTCCAACATGCAGACTCATGATGACGCATGCGCAGTAGACAAATCTGGAATAATAATAGTTTCTTTCATTTTCAGGAGTAGGACAGCAGGTTTCGCACACGGAACTGTTGGACATCGCTTCTCCGAGCGACTACAACTCCCCACAGTACGTTTTCTCAGTTGACAACTTCAACTCCCTCCACACCGTCATCAAGGAACTCGTGCACATCACGTGCGATGAGTATGAGACGAGCAGCGCGTCTGACATCCTGTTTCTACTGGACGGGTCTTCATACATGCGAGACGAAGATTTCCAGACGTCTATAGATGATTTGACGTACCTCATAGAAAACCTGCAAGATTATGGAAGCTCACAAGGACCACGTGTCGGTATAAGAATGTTTGGAACAAAGATTAAGACTGTCGTTAACATAGATAACAATCTGAGCCAAACTGAGTTCACGGTTAGACTACAACAAATCTACAAGCCTGAAGGTACTTGTAACGGCATTCAGTGCGAGGTCAATATAACGGAAGCTGTGAATGATTCCCTTCTTGTACTCAAGTCGGACAACATGGGTCGTGTTGACGCTAGGTCGTTTATGGTTCTTGTAACAAACGGACAGTTTAACTACATCGTAGACAAAATGGACACGGGAGGTCAAAACGTTACACTGTTTGTTATCGGTGTTGGCCATGAACTTAACTTGGACAATCTTCTCTCATTGATTGCTGATCCAAATCACGTGTTTGTGACGTCGTTTGGCGTTGAGCCAACAGTCTTGAATGTCGTACAGGCTGAATTTATAAATAGTTTCTGTGATTTTGTTTTGTTTGGGTCAATAAATAAACTTTGATGTACGTATAACTCAATAAAATTGAACTGATCCTGACCGTTGTGCAACGATATTAATTGTATAACATTCATGTTTTTTCAATGTTAAGTACTGGTTAAGTCTCCAGGAAGCAGAAATCGAGCGTGATTAATATCATAATCTTGTTTCGCATTCGATGTACAATAAACTAAGTTATGTTGAGTTTGTTTTCAAACAAGAAACATCTTTAAAAAAGATAAACGGCGATCAATATGAGAAAGCACTAAGAAATGGAACATGCGCATATTATTTGACTTGAATATCAGAAAGGTTTTGTTAATAATCAACCCAATCAGTATTTTTTTTATGAATTATAAAATTTGCGCAATAATTTTGTATATCTAAGAATTCGACAGCTCCTTGAATTGGTAATGCATTATAATCGTGAACCAGTTAGAACATTGTTCGATTAGAACGATATAGAATCGGTATTCGAGTGTAGCTTACGCGTTTTTTTGTTTAATCTCTTTCTTTTTAGAACCACGTGTCAGCCAAAATTGTGTAAACTCTCAGAAATTATTAAATACTAAACGGAAAAGATGAAATCATCTTGTTTGTATCTTTATCCCAGTATCAACTACTAAATCATAACAATAATCTATGTGTTTACCAAAGGTTAATCAACAATCTGCATCCAGCTTCACATAACAGGAGATTACGCGAGGCTCCCAAGAGGTGTATACATTTCAATTGATGATAAGTAACAGAAAAATTATCATGTTTCAAAAAACATTATCATGTTTCAAAAAAAATTAACATGTTTCCAAAAAAATTAATATTTTGCTCTTAAATATTATATTTCATACGTTTTCACTGATTTTTGTCACTGAAATTTATTTTTTAAGGAAAACAATTGAATGAATGAATGAATGTATATTGTTTTATGGCGCATCGACAGCTAAGGTCATTTAGCGCGCATTTAAATTTTATTATTCATGATCCCTGGGTGAACAAACCAGTACTAGGCTAGAAAATGTGCCTTGCCCAAGGGCACTCCACCATGACCGAATTGCCGCGAGAAAACAATTGAAGTTTAGTATGCAGAACATTTCATTTTAAAACTTCACCTTATTAGTGCCTCTCGTAGGATCGCCAACTTAACTATGAACGAATCAAAAAGTTTCATTTCCTTTATTTCTTCGACATTATTCATTAAATACAACATTTGATTGGTCTACAATCTAGATCATTTGTTTAACATCTAGGTCAAAAAGCAGGTTAATCAGCTATCCTCGAAAAACAAACTAAGGGTTTGATGGAAGTAGATTAACATTCCGCGCCGGGGTAAGTATGGACTAGTGGTTTCTCCGTATCATACTCGGCATGCAGGGCCGTGTAATTCAATTTCACACTCATACATTCGTCAGAATATATCATACTCGGCATACACGTCGGTGTAATTCAGTTACACACTCATACATTTCTCAGAAGTTATCATACTCGGCATACACGGCCGGGTAATTCAATGGCACACTCATATGTGTGTCAGAATTTATAATACTCGGCTTATGCGGCCGTGTAATTCAATGCCACACTCATATATTTGTCAGAATCCATCATACGTGGCACACACGGCCGTGTAATTCAATGTAACACTCATTCATTTGTCAGAATATATCATACTCGGCATACACGGTGGTGTAATTCAATGTAACACTCATATATTTTTCAGAATATATCATACTCGGCATACACGGCGGTGTAATTCAATGTAACACTCATTAATTGTTCAGAATATATCATACTCGGCATGCACGTTGCGTGTGATTCGATCAAAAATGTGTAAGAAGATATCATACTTGTTGTGCACGGACGCACTCATGGGCATAATCATATAGTTGTCAGGTGATACATGCATGACTGTATTTCAATTAAACATTGATGCACGTGCTCGCCAGTGTCTTACGCAACAAGACCCTTCCACGTGAGCCTATCCTTGCACAAACGTACAACTTGACTTTTATAAACAGTGTAAGTTCAGTTCAGTCCGTACATCTGCCAAGTGTTATTTAATTATATACAAGTTCACGGAAGCTTCTATCAGGCTATCAGGCTATTGTTAGTAATATGTGAACAGTGCATATCTTGTTTGACTGTGCGGATACACTGTTCACAAAAGTCAACGTGCAACTTTTCCCATGGACGAGCCCTTATAGTGTCCACTGTCCCCTTGACAACGTTTCGAACCGCTATAACTCAGTCGGTAAGGACGAGGGCTATCAATCCAGGGGCCGTGAGTTTAAATCCCGAATCGGCCATTCATTCTTTCCGATGATGTGAGTAACGGCATTCGGCTTGGCTACACAGTCTATGTTGTAATGTAGTCAGTTACCTGGGAAGAAATTGGGCGGTGTTCATGTGTGAGAAAGCCAGGAAAATTACACTTGCCTTTGTGAAATAAGTGAATTATTGTTGAAAACGGCTTTACAATCCAATCAATCAACCTATCAGTTACGTGGTATTAATAAAATATATCGTTCAGCAGGGTAAAACCCTATCGCCCGACGATTGTAAACTTTTACTCGAATCCCGGCTTAGTCAACCCTCGTTCTGATGATTAACACAAGTCTTGTGACTTGTTCATTTGGGCTTCTGTAATTCGGATTAAACGTATATGTATAGACCATCAAAATAATAGTGCTGTATCTATTGGACCATGGATACCTGAATATGTTCCTCGGACCACTGCATTCGTAAATAGGTACGTGGAGCTATGACACTTCTTAATGTTCTAAATGATATAGTATAATTAATTTTCATATGATGCGTTAGATAGTCAATTTGTGCCTGTTTATTTGTGTTTACGTGTATAAATGTGTGTTTGTGAAATCATCATGTTAATTGGGTGTATTTATCTGTTTATCATCCCAAGTATGTTAACATTTTTTATGAAAGATTCACTTCGTTTTATTCCATTTTCCCACACGTCTTCATATCTAAAGTTCTAAATTGGTAAATATGAAATGTTCCGCAGGAAGAATGCTCTTCTGATGTATATACAGTGTATATACTTCTGGTGAACATTCATATTGCTTTCTGGTGTTTTTAATAAATAAATCAGTTGGATTGTGTTTGTCCGCATAGTTATTATAAACACATGTAAACGTGACTGAATCTTAATGTTATTTCTCATGCTGCATACAATATGTTCTGTTACTATTACTAGTAGTATAGTAAGTAAAAAGCGTTCATGATGTAGTGGTTTAGACGACGGTTTATAACAAGGGCAGGACTCGGACCATATTGGTCAATAAACATTATGAGAATGAGAAATTGGAACAATGTATGGCTCGGGCCACAGTTGCCCAAGAAGTAAGTTCGAACATGAAAAGTAGAGCCACATTACTTTAGTTTTACGTAATTAAATGTTTTATTATTTTATAGATTATGGATGGAGCCAGAAGGGCTCGGACCACAGTAGTCCAAACATTGTGTACACATTATTTCAACATTACCAAGTTGAATGTTTTTTTATTTTATTTTTATATGTTTTAGATGGAGCCGGAAGGGCTAGGACCACAGGTGTCCATTTATTGAGTACACATTACTTCAATTTAGATGTTTAGATGGAGCCGGAAGTGTTCGGACCACAGGTGTCCATTTATTCAGTACATTTCACTTTAGTTTAGATGTTTGTTTTAGCCGGAAGGGCTCGGACCACAGGTGTCCATTTACTGAGTACACATTATTTTAATTTAGATGTGTAGATGGAGCCGGAAGGGCTTGGACCACATGTGTCTATGTATTGAGTACATTTCACCTTAAGTTAGATGTTTAGATGGATCCGGAAGGGCTCGGACCACAGGTGTCCATTTATTGAGTACAATTTACTTTAATTAAGATGTTTTAAGGGCCTGTCATACCTAGTCGATCTGGCTCGCCGTTGTTAATTGTGTGCTCCGCTTTAGTCCCGGCGAGGTACATCGGTAGTGTGTGACAGAGCCTTTAGATGGAGCCGGAAGGGCTCGGACAACATGTGTCCATTTATTTAGTACACTTCACTTTAATTCAGATTATACAGATGGAGCCGGAAGGGCTCGGATCACAGGTGTCCATTTATTTAGTACACTTCTCTTTAATTCGGATGAAACAGATGGAGCTGGAAGGTCTCAGACCACAGGTATCCACGAATTGTGTCCGTATTATTTCAAATTATTAAGTTGCATATTTGGTTGTTTTATTGT
The DNA here is from genome assembly GCA_031761405.1 of Serripes groenlandicus. Taxonomy (NCBI): domain Eukaryota; kingdom Metazoa; phylum Mollusca; class Bivalvia; order Cardiida; family Cardiidae; genus Serripes; species Serripes groenlandicus. The sequence goes on from JASEVX010000622.1 coordinate 17,312, forward strand.
TTTTATGTAATTTTAATGATGCCGGAAGAGCTCGGACCACAGGTGTCCATTTATTAAATACATATGAATATATATATGGAGTCGGAAGGGCTCGGACCACAGGAGTCCAAGAATTGTGTACAAATTATTTCAACAGTTCAATGTTGAAAGTGTTGTTGTGTTGTTGTGTTACTGTTTTTATGTGATTTAGATGGAGCCGGAAGGGCTCGGACCACAGAAGTCTAAGAATTGTGTACAAATTATTTCAACATTACCATGTTAAATGCTTTACTTTTTTTAGATGATTCATATGGAGACGGAAGGGCTCGGACCACAGGTGTCCATTTTTTGAGTACACATTATTTATAACTCAGATGTTTAATTGGAGTATCGGAAGGAAGTCCATGCATTGAGTACTCATAACTTCAATAAGCTTGCATCTGTAATGCGGAATATGAAGCCGGAAGTGTTCGAGCAACAGTTATCCAATTAACTTATTACAGTGCCAACATTGAATGAAGAATCTGTAGAGCCTAGGCCACAGCAGTAATTAGATTAAAGGTGAAACATGAGATTTGTTAAGAGTGTTGAATGCGTTTCTTTTATAATTTTTCAGACATACATGTATTTAGTTATGGTATTTGGAGAGAAATCGGTGAATGTCATTACGGAAACGATAAATTGAAACAAATAGTCAAAGAACTACCTAGGATCGTTCTGAACAGCAGATCTGGGAACACTAGAAAGACATGTTTCTGTCATTTCAAGAAATGGATCAGGAGGTGTAAGGACGTCGGAATAGATGATGTTTTCCCTGTATGTCCAACGGACGTGGCTTTGTTTATTACTTCTTTCATTCAAAGTGGAAATTCTGTGTCAATTAATGAGTGTTCTTTATAGTTTAAAGTCGGCTCATGACATGGCAGGCTTAAACAACCCCTGCGCTTCTAACCTTGTACGTTTCTCGGTTGACGCAGCTAAGAAACTATGTGGTGTTCCCGTTAAGAAGAAGAAACATTTAACAGCAGAATTAGTTACTAATATGTTTATGTTGCATGATCCTTTTTCCGCGTCCCTGTATCATCTAAGATCATTAACTCTAAAAGTACTAGAGTTTTCGGGAATTTTAAGGATAAGTGAACTCGTAGCATTGAAATGCTGTGGTGTATATTTACACGATTATAGGGTACACATACAATATGGTATAATAAGACGGATCAATCGAATGCTAGTTCTGTTATTCACGTAGCGAAACCTGGTTCTAAGACCTGTACTGTTATATCCGTCCGACTTCATTTCCAAAGAGAGGAAATGCAGGAATGCAGCGAGCGTCCTTTTTTACTACTTTATCTTTTTGTAAAAAAGGCAATATTTATATAATCAGAAAAAGTGGTACATTATTATATACTAGATGTAGGGAATTGATTAGAAAAATATTGAGGGAGTTGCTTGAAAACCCTGATGAATACGGTACACACAGCCTCAGGCGAGGAGGTGGGTCGGCCACTGCTTTGAACAATGTTTCAGACAAGCTTTTTAAGAAGCATAATCGTTGGAAAAGTGACTCGGCTCAATTGGAGTCATATTTGGATTGTTTCCCTTGCCAAGGAGTTCTTCTCCAATAACTTCATAAGGCATTTAAATTATGTAAACCTATTTTCCCGTTCTTTATTTCTTCGAGATTGGACTTAGATCCCCTAGACCTAGCTAGTATATGGTGTCGTTATATAATTATGTGTTTAACGTAAGTATATAAATGATTTATGTTAGTTTGAAAGCATTACATTAGTATATAAATGATTTATGTTAGTTTGAAAGCATTACATTAGTATATAAATGATTTATGTTAGTTTGAAAGCATTAGATTAGTATATAAATGATTTATGTTAGTTTGAAAGCATTAGATTAGGATATAAATGTTTTATGTTACTTTGAAAGCATTAGATTAGGATATAAATGATTTATTTTAGTTTTTAAGCATTAAATTAGGATATAAATGATTTATGTTAGTTTGAAAGCATTAAATTAGGATATAAATGATTTATGTTAGTTTGAAAGCATTAAATTAGGATATAAATGATTTATGTTAGTTTGAAAGCATTAAATTAGGATATAAATGATTTATGTAAGTTTGAAAGCATTAAATTAGGATGTAAATTATTTATGTTAATTTGAAAGCATTACATTAGTATGTAAATTATTTATGTTAGTTTGAAAGCATTACATTAGGATATAAATGATTTATGTTAGTTTGAAAGCATTACATTAGGATATAAATGATTTATTTTAGTTTGAAAGCATCAAATTAGGATATAAATGGTTTATGTTAGTTTGAAAGCATTAAATTAGGATATAAATGATTTATGTTAGTTTGAAAGCATTAAATTAGGATATAAATGATTTATGTTAGTTTGAAAGCATTAAATTAGGATATAAATGATTTATGTTAGTTTGAAAGCATTACATTAGGATATAAATGATTTATGTTAGTTTGAAAGCATTAAATTAGGATATAAATGATTTATGTTAGTTTGAAAGCATTAAATTAGGATATTAATGATTTATGTTAGTTTGAAAGCATTAAATTAGGATATAAATTATTTATTTTAGTTTGAAAGCATTACATTAGGATATAAATGGTTTATGTTAGTTTGAAAGCATTAAATTAGGATATAAATGATTTATGTTAGTTTGAAAGCATTAAATTAGGATATAAATGATTTATGTTAGTTTGAAAGCATTAAATTAGGATATAAATGATTTATGTTAGTTTGAAAGCATTACATTAGGATATAAATGATTTATGTTAGTTTGAAAGCATTAAATTAGGATATAAATGATTTATGTTAGTTTGAAAGCATTAAATTAGGATATAAATTAGGATATAAATGTATTTATCGACGGTAGTGCATACACATATGTTAAGTGGGGAATGACCATATAAGGAGTTTTTGTTTATTCTATTGTAGTGTATGTTAGCGAGAAAGATAAGCTATGTACTGTACACGCGGTTGGCGGTCATTCGAGGAGTAAACGTCCAACTGTTCAGATCGTTATCAAAGTCCTGATTTTTAAGAGACTTCAATGCAAATTGCGAATTTAGAGTTCAGACATATTCGTTTTGTTCAATTCGCTCACAGGAAGGCAATGCTAGGAGTCGAGTTATGATCCAAATTCAATGACTATTAATCGATTCAGGGTTATATACATTTCGAACATGTATATAGTACTTAGCTAATTCATTAGAAGCGAATTCAATTATGAACAAGAGAAAGTTGATGCAAGGCATCAATGTCGCCGGAAAAGACTGCATTGATTTATTTTTTTTAATAAGGACTAATTCCAGGATTTTTGAAATTCCACAAAGATCTACAAATTTCAGGATTTCTTTTGGTCAGGATTTTGGATGTTTTGTATTTGTCAATAAAACCACAACAAATACATTTTGGGAATGCAATGAAAAGCTATTAAACCCTGTCCATGTCTGAAGCAACAATGAAAACCTTTAAACGCTTAAAACATTGAGTAAACGGTTAAATTGCTGAAGACATGAACTTCCTCCTTTTTAATAATAATTATAATAAATATTTCACAGATGTTCGAAATGTTGACCCTCGTGTCAAGATCGAGTCGTAGTGTCAGACATCGAAGAAAGTGAATAAAAAATCAGGCAAAGCTTTAGTGCATGTTTTATTCCTCTGCATTCGAGAGAAAAAAAGCATTTCTAAATTATCTTTCTTTCTCCTACATTCGACCCATGCACTCGTTTCGTGAAGTTTAAGAAATAAATTTGTCGTGCGACATTTTTTGTCTGCATAAACAAGTCACTTTTCTAAGTTTACATTTTACTTCCGGTTATTTATCTTTACATTTTGGCAATATGAAACTAGGTCACGAACTGAGGAAAAGGCGTGTCGACGTTCACGACCGATAAACAGGCTTATATTTGAGACATATTTTCACAAAATATTTCTCATTTTTGTTTGTGTTACCAGTTTATGTTGATACTTATCTATTAAAAGGAGAATTCGACGTGATTTTCATATCGATAGTCTGCTGCAAGCAGGTGCGCGTATGTAAACAAATTAGACTGTGCGACGTAACGGTTTGTAGTTATCGCCTTTTGATTACATAGTTTATGAAAATAAAGTATATCAGTCTAGCTAATAGGGATTGTTTTGTCTTCGTAAATAAAACACAAAAACGTAAATGCCAGTCAAAATAAAGAAACTGCACATACTTAAAACATCGGAATATTTATTTCATTTTAGATGTGTCATAATTTAGTGTATTTAAACAAACGCAATTGTAATATGTTCAAGACATTTAAAAAAAAAAAATCTAACATGTCATTTCCGAAAACCTATTAAAAATAGAAGTCGCGGGCTTCTGCCCGGCGACTAATCAAGTTCTTCTAATCGGTTACTTCTGGAAATCCGATTTGTTATAATAACGTTCTAATAACATCACAATGCGTTTTAAGATAAACGAATTAAATAATTTCGGAGGGTGGGGGGAGACGCCTAAAACTGATCAGAGCATGGATCTTTCCTCACCTCCCCCCTGTTCAATAAGAAACACGACAGGTTAGGATTGGGTGGCCCGCTCGCAGTTACCGATTTCGCGTGTCGTCTTTCAACAACACTTCTATTCCCACTATAATTTGCAAAATAAGCTTTAGTAGTAGCTATTAATTATATATTCGGAGCATTAGGCTTTATAATCTGAGAGTTGTTTGTATGTACGGAAAGAGTTATGTGTTGTTGTCGATTAACATGTATCATGCAGAACAGCAAAAATAAACGGTTGGACTCAGTTCATCTAGCTTAAAGTATATATTGTGTTGTTATATAATTATGTGTTTAACGTAAGTATATAAATAATTTATGTTCGTTTGAAAGCATTAAATTAGAACATAACGCCAGCTATATTGTCGTCTGCAACGCTTTTGGAAACAAATCTTCCAAGTGTTTGCTGAAGGATAATTTGAGTACAAACAGGTTGGACCTCAGATCAGTTCACCCGTTTTGTTGCACCTGATCTTGATGCAATGTGTTGGTATAAGGTCTTCAACGGATGGCGAAATCCGTCGTGAGCTTGCAAATAATTAATTGACATGACATCAGAGCTTCTTGTCATTTGTCCAACTATGTGTAATTGCGTGAAACGTATCACACGTTTGATAACAAAACATCATTGTGTATATCAAAATAATACATCATTATACATGTCTATCATTTTGTACAAAGGCAAGGAACAATTCAATATTTTCAAGAAGTCAAATGTAATTACATTGTATATAATATGACATGAAAGATTAGCAACCGCTCGAACAACACGGGAGTAATCAATCAATTTGTCAACTGTGACTGACACTTGAAACATAGAGGGGTGTCGAATGTAAATGATATCACAATTTAAGTTCCTTTATCGATATAAACTATGGGGATTAACTTTTTTATTCGTGGACACTAAAAGTGTTAAACAATCTTTGGAATATTTTGCAAACGCGCCTCGTACATGTTTGTATTGTGAAAAATAATTTATGGCGGGTTCCTGAATGCATCATTCGGACACATTGTCGTTATATATACCAACTCACGACCATTCGCGAAGGTACCGTGTCTACCTATTTTCGCGTTTAGTGGATCGACCGAAGTATGTACGTGTTCTTCCGGTAAATTAATTGTCACGATATTTTTCTCGGATATGTTTCCCGATTAAGCTGATTGAGTTATTGTTCCAGTGAATAACAAGCATGACAAATCTGATAAAACAGTCAAACATCTCTTGGAAATTACTTCTATTTGTGGGAATTTTGAGCGAGACCACATTTGCTAATCATGAAACAGACGGAGACGATTGTGAAACTTTGTGCGAGTGGACCACGTGGATTAATTGGGACTCCTGCAGCACTACTTGCGGCGCCGGCAGCGAAACCCGACATCGATATCTATGTTGTCCGTCTAGTTATGACAGTTTTGATGACTGCTTGGTTGGTTGCGGACGCCAAAATGATCCAATTCATTTATCTGATAGACGAGATTGTGGTACTTGCATCCACGGTGACCACAGATGGCATTATTGTTCTTGTTTCGACGGATACTCAGGAGCATGTTGCGAAAAGGGTATTTTCTCCATCTCAATAAAGATATGGCGACATATTTGTTCTGGTTTCAATGAGGTTGATAATATACTTAGACATGCAAATTCGAGCCACGTCTAGCGATTTGGGATTTTAATACATCTGCGTACAATAAAGACTGAGACCAGCCTGTGCATCCCACCCGCACAGTCTCACCAGAGCCTTCACTGTCCGTCTACATGTAATAAAGTCATAGATAAGTCTTTTGTCAATATTCAAAAACTATATCATGATTGTGATCGTCAATTTACCTTTATATGATAGGTTATTAGACCACATATCGCTAGAAGCTGCTCATCCATTAAACGGAAACACCTCCCGAACACCTGAAGAACGTAATGTTCTGACAAAACAAAAGCTTACCCTAAGACTTTACGGCTCAGAACTAATGTTTGGCCGTACTTATTTCAAGATTAGTCTGCTGTAGAAGCGTCATAGGGTGTTTTTGCACGTAGGATGAAGTTAAGTCTGACATGATTGCACATCGTCCGTCCGGCCTTTCGTCCATCCGTCCGTCCGCCCATCCGTCCGGACGTCCTTCCGACCATCTTTTCTCATGCCATATTTCCTAATTTGTATAAAAATCACTGTATGCATCCAGTAAGGTGGAAGTATCGAGTACAAAAATATTTCGGATAAACCATTGCGTATCCTGTGTATATTATCAGTACTACCTGTATAGTGTATCCTGACACAGATGCATCAGTCCTAAATGTTATCCCCCGTTAGCAAGAACGGGCGCCAAGAAGGGAAGCCATTACTACAATCATAATGTGTATTTGTGATAGTATTGTATTGTATTACACAAATAATTATATATCGAAATAGAATCTTCCTACAAGTACATGTACACACGTATTTCGGGATCTGGTTAGCTCTATAATTGATAGAGAGTAGGGGTAAAATTACCGAGGCTACTCTGTTTTTTGCAGTTTATGCATTTAAGTCAAAATAACATAAAAGCTGACAGAACTGAACCATCTGAAACTTCACTGTACACAGATATAAGACCCAAAATCGGATTATATCCTTGGCACTCAGGGTTGCGGGGATTGTATTATGATGGTCGGTGTCAAGTTAAATTAATACCAGTAATAAATTAGACTGGAAACGCCTTGATAACTGGACAGAAATGTATTACAAACGACATAAAACATCATTCAAACTTTAACTGTCTCTGTTACAGATATAAACGAGTGCTTGAGTTCGCCGTGCCAGAATGGTGGATCATGCTTTGATCGGGTAAATGGGTACGAATGTGACTGTGGGCAGGGGTTTTACGGTGACCAATGTGAGACAGGAATATGCCAACCGCTTCCGGCCGATATCATCTTCGTTCTGGATTCCTCAGTGAGTCAATCGCCGACCGATTTTCAGAAGCAACTTGACTTCGTGGCTCGGTTTATTGACCATATAGCCTTAGGACCTGCGGATTTACAAGTAGCCTTGGTAACATTTTCGTTTGCAGCAAAGATCGAGTTCTACCTGGATGAGTACGTGGATCCAGTAGCAATGAAAGACGCCGTAATAAAAGTGAAGTTCCAAGCTGGCCCTACTTTTACAGACAAGGGACTAGAGAGTGTGAAAAACGTGCTCTCCGCTGAAAGAGGTGGGGATGGCCCTCGGCCGAATGGAAAGTACGCGAAGTCCTACGTGTTTCTTTTAACTGACGGTATGTCAACGAATCGAAAGGCAACGAAAATAATGGCGGCTGAGATAAGGAATTTGGTTTACCGGGTAATAACAATTGGTGAGTACTGTAAAGATCAATACAACCTCTTCAGTACAATATCTGGCTGATGCTGAGATAACATTGTTCTAGATAGGTGTTGTTTTTAAGAGTTAAATCTATTTCCTGGTAGAAAAGAAATGACTTACCCAAAAGAAAACACCCTTGGAACGAAATAATTAGTGTTGCCAAAGTAAAGAATGTGCCACTATTAGCCCGTTTGAGACAGAGGGATGACACTTGCATATTAAAGACGGACAAGGGCTATACTTTCTTCAAAATATGTTTGACGCAGATGTCTACGGCATTTCAGTTATATCATGGCTTTGTTTAAAGTTGTTACTGGCATGGAGTAAAGTATGACAATTGTAAACTTAGATGCAAGATAGCTATAACTAGACCAGACCCATCGCTGTACACCTATACATTATTTCAACCTAAATGTACATACTGACGAAAGTCTAGAAGTGTTGCCCCAGGAAGTGTACGCCAATGTTGTTTTAATCCTTTCCCCCATATAGACGCCTTTCGACGCCTCTGCAGCGGACGACTTCTGAAACAATGTGACAAAAGCAGAAATTGCTCAAAACAATCAATTTTTCCTTTTGCCATTTTTGTTTACAGAGATTTTTCTCTTAATTGATCGGATGTAATCAAAGTCGTCTGCTGCAGAAACGTTGTATGTGGGAAAGGGTTAAATGATGCCAAAAATGGAGAGCCATTAAGACCCCGAAATCGCCACATGCAGCTTACACCCTTCATGAACATAACAGAACGACATAGCATCTCGTGAAATATCATTGTTGGTGCTAATTTAGTGAAAATACATTCTGATCGGACCGTCCGCTTAGGGAGCGGGAGACCAGTGTTCGATCCCAGATTGATTCAAATATTTAAACTAATTTTAAAATGGTTGTTATTACTTCCCTCTTTAGCGCCAAGGGTTGTGGGGATAGCATTATGGCTGGTGCATTGGTGTGAGGATAAATAAGCCATGAAGTACTGGTAATGTACCCAGGAAACGCCGTGATATACCTAGAATATTGTTGAAGGCGGTTTACGCCGCCATTTGAATACACAAACAAATATGTTATCGCGTATATAGAATAAACCCAGATATAGCTTCTGACGAAAGGAATTCGCTCGATTCGACATGATTTAAAAGCACTTAGGCCAAAGTATTTTTTAAACTTGTATTTGAACCCGTCCATAGGAAAACGTAAACGTCGAGGGATTCTGAACTGTGCGGGTTCATTTCATCCTGGGCATCTTGCTCATATCATGATCGTCAAAAATTGATAGAAGCCTCTATGAAACTTACTATGTATGTAATATGTTAACAGTTAAGATCAGGTTTTGCAGTGTTTCTAAAAGTCAACTGGTACACTTGTATCTTTTCCCATGTAAAGGCACAACTGTTCACAAGTTTACATCCAATTCTTCAGATTTCATGGATTTTTTTTCCAAAACTCAGACGACAATAAAATGCAATGAGGTAAACGTTCACACTTGGTTAAGTAAACTCTGGAAGGACAGACGGATTTATTCGAACAAGTTTATGAATAGTGTGTATTGTGAAACATATCTAAAAGATCCGACCTGACCAGGACTCGAATCTTGAACCTCTTAGTCCGAAGGCGAACGCTCTACCACGCTACAATAGCATTTATTTATTTATTTATTTGGTTTTTAAGATATTTCAGATATATCACGGCGACAGTTCACTTAATCATGATCCCTGGGTAAACAAACCAGTACTAGGCTAGAAAATGTGCCTTGCCCAAGGGCACTCCACCATGACCGTAGTGCCGCGACTGGGGATCGAACCCGAGACACCCGGTTTTGAAATCCTCGACGCCAACCACTCGACCACAACGGATTCCAGGCTCTATAACAAGGCAGTATACGTGTATATATCTTGGCTACAGAAGTATCTGATAAATCTGGTGTGTTCTGACAATTCAGATGTATCTGATACATCTGATGTATTCGGCGTATCTGATAAATCTGGCATATTTGAAGCATCTAGTAATGCATGATGATTTTTGTATCGGAGAAAAGGCAATTATTCAATTTCTAAAGTTCTTCTACAGATATATGAAAACTCGTCTGTATGATCAATTTATCCTTTTGTCACGATGTATTCAAGAGTTGCTTGGTAAAAATGCGCCACATGCATCATATCTGGTTTATATCAGATAAATGGTTTACCGTTTCCAACATGCAGAAGCATGATGACGCATGCGCAGTAGATACATCTTGATTAATAATAGTTTCTTTCATTTTCAGGAGTAGGACAGCAGGTTTCCCACACGGAACTGTTGGACATCGCTTCTCCGAGCGACTACAACTCCCCACAGTACGTCTTCTCAGTTGACAACTTCAACTCCCTCCACACCGTCATCAAGGAACTCGTACATATCACATGCGATGAGTGTGAGACGAGCAGCACGTCTGACATCCTGTTTCTACTGGACGGATCTTCATACATGCGAGACGAAGATTTCCAGACTTCTATAGATGATTTGACGTATCTCATAGAAAACCTGCAATATTATGGAAGCTCACAAGGACCACGTGTCGGTATAAGAATGTTTGGAACAAACATTCAGACTGTCGTTAACATGGATAACAATCTGAGCCAAACTGAGTTCACGGTTAGACTACAACAAATCTCCAAGCCTGAAGGTACTTGTAACGGCATTCAGTGCGTGGTCAATATAACAGAAGCTGTGAATGATTCCCTTCTTGTACTCAAGTCGGACAACATGGGTCGTGTTGACGCTAGGTCGTTTATGGTTCTTGTAACAAACGGACAGTTTAACTACATCGTAGACAAAATTGAGACGGGAGGTCAAAGCGTTGCACTGTTTGTAATCGGTGTTGGCGATGATCTTAACATGGACAATCTTCTCTCATTGGTTCCTGATCCAAATCACGTGTTTGTGACGTCTTTTGGCGTCGAGCCAACAGTTTTGAATGCCGTACAGGCTGAATTTCGATATAGTGTGTGCACGAGTAACGATTAGAACACATTAAATAGTTTCTGTGGTTTTGTTTTGTTTGGATCAATACATAAACTTTGGTGTACGTATAACTCGATAAAACTGAACTGATCCTGACCGTTGTGTAACGATATTAATTGTTATAACATGCATTGTTATCAATGTGACGTACTGGTTAAGTCTCCAGGAAGCAGACATCGAGCATGATTAATATCATAATCTTGTTTCGCATTCGGTGTAAAGTATGTTGAGTTTGATTTACCATGAGTGTTTTCAAAAATAAAGTAAGGGTTTGACGGAACTACATTCTAATGGAACATAATCAAAGCGCTGAAAGCGCTGATGGTATAGGGGCATATGTAAGTTGAAAATATATGGCATAGATAATATAGACAAACATTGTTGAAACAATGACCTTTAAACAAACCAAACCAAAAATGTGCGAAGCACACATATTGCCTGCCAATAACAAATACCTAATTTATCAAAGTTTGACCCTTTTCTTGTATAAACAAAATAAAAAGATTGACAAAAACTAGCAGCGACCCTTAATTAAAATATTTCCAGTTCAGAAATCACTAAAGATTCACAACGTATATTGTAATCATGCTGATAAATGAAAAACAATCGAAAGCATGCTAGAGTTATGTTTCTTTTGCACTGCACATCTGTAGCTCTGAGTTTCCTATACACCAAGTCTTAAATTGATACATTGGACATCTATTGAGACAATAACCGAAGAAATGAAAAATGAGTTTTACACCTAAAAAAACCAGATCAGATTTGGGTTCAAAATATTTCAAAATATGGATGAACATAAAGACGGACAGACAGTCAGTCGCTCTGGACAAAGTACAACGCTTGGGAAACACTCATTTATGAAACAATGGCATTTCACGGAACGCATGTGTTGCATGCGAAAGTCATATAATAAGTGAGAACATGAAAAGACAAAAATATACACACTCCAAACGCAGCATGCTAAAGTTATGGTAATGGTGCACTGCAAATGTGTAGGTCATAAGTTACCTACAAACCAAGTTTGAAATGGATACAATAGAAATTAATTGAGACAATCGCTGAACTATATAAGGACAAATGAAGATAACTAAGATAAGCAGACCAGAGTTATGTACCTAGTATTTTGCCGTTCTCCTGATCACACGGTATAAGTGTGACCACTTTCAAATAAATCTGCCATACAGAAACAACGTTTTGACCAATACATGCAATCCATGACGGACGGACGAATGCACATTCAGGCAGACAGCCGGCCGGACACCGGATTATACCTCCAAGCTTTACAGACAGAGACAACTTATAAAGTATTGATTACAGAAGACTGGTTCGATGCGTCAAAACACGTATGTGCTTAGGAAAGCTTAGATTATGGTATTTGTAAAGTATTTGCAAATTAATTGTATCTCCGAAACGGGACCGTACAAGGTTAATTTACAAAAGCCTATTTAGACTATATTTCTAGTTTATTTGTCAACAGATACGTCTAGGACTAGATTACACGTTGATGAACGTTGAATCTTCAATTAGCGCAAATGCATATACATTATAATGTTTTGTCCCAAAATCGCTAGAAGCGTCTCAATTATAAAATAAATAATGACCTTGCGGTTATAACTCGTGTGTATGTTGACATTTTCGGCCAACTTTCTTTCCGACGTTTGACAAAAGTCAATGCGACATGCGTCATTCGTCTTTCACAAATGGGCTAAGTCTATGTGAAAAAGAACCCAGTTGGTTGGGAAGATTGTTGTGTGGAGTACTGGTGTGAGAAAACCAGGAAACACATGTGTAGATGAACTGGCCGTCGTGATATAACGTAGAAAATGTTAAAAACGGCGTTAAACCACAATCAATCAGTGTTGAAATTAACTTATCTCTAATTTGTAGATTTAATTCCTATGTCCTAGTTGGGTCGACATACAGCGACACATGAGAATATTCAACACAACACGCGACCTGTTTTACCAACAATTCTCCAGTAGCGGTGAGACCGTTAGTACCAGTATTTCATGGCATGTATACACTGTAGGACCTCTCTCTTTGGACGGAATATGTAATAACAAGTCCTTACCCTTGACCACGTAGACTAAATATACAGCAAACAACATTTAACTAAGCCTGAAATCTTGACATGAATTAATAAAAGTATTATTTTGAATAGTAATTAAAACATTGTGGAAAAAGACAAACTTACTGATTATCATTCATCTGTTAAGGTTAGTCAAATGTGTCTAAAAGGGGCAAAGGTTAAAATAATAACTGTAGACAAATATTTTCGTTATCTAGGTTATAGAAAAAAATTGATTCATGTTTCAAAGCATTGTTTGGAAAGGAGGAATTGCTCATTGTCAGCAGTTGCTCCGTAGGCAAATATACTTTCAACATTCGTATGTAACTAAGTAGCTATAACGGAAACGGTTCAATTCTTTCCAGTTTAAAGTCGCTTGTTGACGCATGTGCAGCAGACGGCTGCAGAATGGTTATTCGTGACCCATTTCCTCTTTTTCCACAAAGCTATGTATAAACTATATATTTTTCCTCTTGATGTAAGGCGAAATTGCTCGTTATCATTAATCTCTAGCATGTTCAAAATTTGTTCGGAAAGGAGATAGATTAAAAGAATGTCCACAGTAAATCGTTTAAATATGAAAATAATTAATTTGAAACGTGTTTGAAAGCATTGTGTGAAAAGGAGAAATTGTTCATTGTCAGCAATAGCTCCATTTTCAACAATATTTCAATATTCGAACTGTTATATTATCACGGAAAGGGTTCCGCTTCCATGGGGAGGATGTAACCATTTCCCGCTTACAGACGCATGTGCAGCAGACGACAATCGAAACATTGTGATAAAAGGAGAAATTGCTTATCGTAGGCAATTTATACTTTTGCCACAATAGTAGAGGGTATTTATGAAAAATTAAGGAATTAAATCCTACAGAAATGATTTTTGGCATGTGTGATATATAGCTTCGAACGAGCTCACATACCAGAATCTACTAAAATCTGCCGGTGCGAAATCCCTTTTTTTGGGGTAAAAGTGGGAAAAATAACAAAAAACTAAGAATTTTTGGAATCCGCTCTTAACTTTTTTTAAAATCATCTGTAAATGTTTAAACTTTGCACAATGCTAGTTCAGTATGTAACCTGTTATAAGGACACATACACATGTCAGTAAAAAATCAAATCTGGTGACAAAAATCTAAAATGGCCGCCAAAATTATAGTTTTTTGTCATATTAAGCCTTATGTCTCATTAAATTATGCATATGTTTAGTTTTATTTATTACATTTGTACATACAGATGCAATAAATAAATTCCTTAAAAGCTGACTAATTTAGTACATAATTAAAATAGATCAGTAAAATTATGAAAAACAAAATGGCGGCAAAAGACATAAATGTTTGTACTAGATCGTAGCGATTTTTCAATATGTTTTAGAATGGATTGTATAGTAACTCATTTACTATTTTTCATTAATCAACTATTTCCTGTGTGATACTGTTTTCGCAGCTCTTTGCATGTTGCATTCCAGCCCAACCTTTCGGCAGCTGCAGGCCTTTGTCCGGCATCCACTCGCGCAAGTGCAGCGCACAACTTTCAGAATGTGCATAGGAGCTGGTGCTTTGGTCATTGTCACCGGGAATAGTCGACCGTCCACAAGGTCCCAGCCCCAGTCCAATGGGTCAAGTGTGGTTCCGTCCCCTTTCCAATCTTGGACCTGTAGGTAGACCCGCATACTGTGGAATTGTACTGCATCGCTGGTTGGGGGCAATTGTTTCGGATCTACGAAGGTTGAACTTTTCGCTACCTTTTCAGAAAATTTGCTGACTCTCAAACTGTCCATTGAATGGCTAGGGTCACCTTTGTACAAGTAAGCCATTGCAGTTTCTCCATTTTTCAAAACATCTTCCTTTGAAACATCACTTGGTTGCTTGAGAAATACATAAGCTGCTTGTCTAAATATGCCACTTTTCTCAAAAGCCTTTAATGCGATGCCTTTTCCCAGGCCATACACTTTGGATGTTGTATCGCAGCCAAGAATAGCATGAAGAAATAGAATATTTATGCACATATCGTTGCCCAGATGATTCTGAAGATGATGAATGTCCCAGGAAACATCTGCTTGATTCATGTTATGTCTTGGTTTGAGATACAATGGCATGGATTGTGGTGATGCGTGGTAACAAAGAAGTACAAGCAGGTCTGTATCATCACCTATCAAAACAGTAGGTCTAGACATTGAGCACTGTACAGCCGTCAAAACAATAAGTAGATCAGCGTCAGCATTTGCATGTTCTGATTTTATACCATTCGTGGACATCTTGTCTGATAACAAGTAAATGAACATTTGTTTGTTTTTGAAGTTAGCTAGAAAAGTGCTCTTCTTGCCTCTAAATGTACTTGAGCCTGTAAACCTTACTTCAGTGCCTATACTTACAGTGGTGCGTATAACATGCGTGTTGTCTTTGGTACTTGGCCCATTGTCATATCCATCAAAGACTACAATCAAATTAGAATACCTAGACTTCACAAAGTGGACGTATATCTCACAGATTTGGTCATAGGTATGTCCACTTTGCCATGGAATCCATTGTAACAACATTCCACCATCAAGTACATGACTCCATTCTTCTGTAGAATCCGGTATTTGCTGTCCAGGGTTACCATTTGACTTAAGGGCTTTTGCTAAACTTGGCTTGTCTGCTTCTCTCATTTGTCTAGGAGTTTCGAACAATGCTGGTGGGTGGGTGCATAATTCATAAGCGAGCGGTAATTCAGTTTCATCTGTGTCAGTACTTCTGTTGGCAGCGCTGACTAATCTTTGGAAAAGCAACTGTGGGTCAATCTTTACGGTCTCCCCATCAATCTTGACTGCTGACTTGTCATTCATTGGAACAACAGCATCTCGTTTCTTAAATGTAAATTCATTGACCTTTTTGCCGATCATTTTCGTAATAATCTTCTCACAAATTGCGCTGGCTTGGTCGGCATTACTTGCATATGACACAACTCCTGTATTGATGCTTTTTAGGGCTATTTCGGTCTTAAATGGGTTCCTTTCATAAATATATTCAGTTATCACGTCTGTGTCGAATTTGTCACGGTTGCGCATTGATGGACCTGTGTCTTTGTGTTGGTCACTTGAAGTATGGATTTCTCCAGAAAAATTCTGCATTGCCTCATTCATTGCTGATGTTGCTGGTCTTGACAGTACCCAAACTGCTCTTTGAATATCTGTCATCCCCCTACCTCTAGTTAGACCTCCTGCACTTCTCATAAGCATCTGCTCTATCACAAGGTCTGTTGGCAAGCCGGCCCAGTACCTATCACTTCTGCGTATAACATGAAACCCTCTCAGGAAATATTCATGTAGCTGTGGATGTGTTGTCTTCAATGCATCCATCTTTGTTAAGTATAGATATGCTGACTTTGTATATAGATTATGCCCTGCTGCTGCAAAATAAGGAAGCATTGACCTCAAAGCTTTTAAATGCAGCTGCCAATTACCCGTTCTCTCAGCTTTTATGAACTGCCGCAGTAGTTCCACCATTTCTATATACTGCAACCACAATCTGGCTGTTCTACTTTCTTCTGTTTTCCTATCACAATATTCCTTCACTCTACTCTTAATCGTTGTAACTACTTGGTCTGAACATGCTTCATCAATACTTCTATCACCTGTTAATACCTGTTCAAACAGTTTCAAAGCATATTCTAAATCTTCATCTATGTTAACTATTTGTGCATCTGTAGCAGTTTGCACTTTTCTATTTTCGTGTTCAATGTCACACTGTCTGTGTTCTTGATCATAATCATCATCATGAGGTTCTAATTCTTCACTATGTTCCCCCATTTCTGTATCACTTGGCTGATCAGTCTGTTTCTCACTAGTGATTTCAAGATCGAACACATCTGAGAAGATTAGTGACTGCAGAGCCATATGGACTATTCTATGACCTCTTAGTGCTCTAGCTACAGCTTTACCAGAAAGCATATGACCTACAGCATTTTCTCCATAAACTGTTGTTAGTACTTGGTCTAGTCCTGAATCATTCATTATATGACCGATTGCACCCAGGAAACTCATCTCCGTATGAAATGCCCCTAAACGGACAACTACTTTACTTAAATCACTGTTGGTAGGTTCTGAACTGATGATCATAGTAGCTTTAAACCACAACGGCTGATCGAATGTCAAAACTGGAGTAGCGTCATATCTCTTGGCGTGCTCACTTACCCAAGAAAGTGTAGAATATATACATGTTTCATCAGTTGGGTTAAGGTCTATCATTGGCATGAACATTATCGAAGATTTGCCAGGATAATCCCCATTAGTGTTGAGCATTTGCATGGTTCCATTCCATGATGTTCGGTTAGCCTGTAGTAGCCAAGTTGTCTTCCACAATATATCTAAATTTGCTGTATCATCTCTGACATCTGACAGATCGAGCAATGGTTTGTAGACAATATCAGAACACTTTCGTGGACTGTAGAATGAGATATTGATTTTCCCAAAAGTGTTCAATTCACTGACTGATATCTTTCGTCTAGGAATGTGTCGTAGTACTCTGCCACCTGGTGTAGCTGATGCAATTATTCCCATCCCATGGAAAGTTCCATGGCCGTCAATAGTCTGAATGTTGTGGTCAACATTATACGCCACATACTGTATGAATTGTTCAGTGGTAGTTTGAGGTATTTCGGAATCGTTCCCAACTGCGGCATTGTGTTCATATCGTTGAACTTCTTTGTAGCTACTACAGAATCCAATATTGTGAAGGGTTTCAATAACAAATTTGGAATTGAAATGTTGGTGTAATTGAATACCAACAGCTATCTGAAGTGGCGGATGTATCATCCTCCTTGGTCTTACTGCCTGCATCACCGCTTGGCCAATTGCTGCAACTTTCTTATCTGTGTCCTTACCCACAAACATAACTTCTAACAAATGTCTTAAAGAGTCTGGTAAATATGCTAGAGAGTTCTAAACATCAATATCGTCTGGGGATGGATATTTTTTTTTTTGCTGAGTTACAACTCTTGATGTCACTCTTTATTAATTCTGAAGCTGCGTTTACTACATTCATTTTCTCATGTTCAGGGTCAATGTTTCTTGGCAGTTTATGAAATTCAAATAATATCTTCTACGCCTTTCTTCTAAACGTAACAACATTTTCTTTTTTCTTAACTGATGAAATAACTATGTCATCTGCAAAATGATCCTCGAGACGTTTTCTCATCCACTTAGATGAAAAACTTTCACCTTCTCCATCCAAATATTCAACCATCTTTTCTACCAGTTCTGACAAAGTAATGTGTACATCATCATTTCTTTCAGGATAGTTTACAACGTTCATGAATGCGTTCTCGCGTACTGTATCTTTCTGTCTTCCTTTTACAGACAGACGTCTTTTCTTGGCTGATTCTGGAATATTCAATGGCTTACCTTGTCCTGTTCTGAATTTTATACTGCATGTTTAGTGATACAGTGCATCAGAAGCATGTAAATCACGCGAATATTCAATTCGAGCTAATACCTCGTGTCCCCAATCATCCTTTCGTTCCTTTGCCTTGTCACATATTTCAGTTTGAAATTCAAATGATCTAACTTTATAATGTTCTTTATATTCTTTAATCCTAGATGTTTGCTCATTTGACTTACCACAGAATAGACAATCTTCTTGAAATGAAAATGTAATTTTAGATCTTAAATGAATATGTTCACTTTCACCACTGATACCCTCATTTCTTTCTTTACGTTTTAACGCAATGTTTCTTGAATTTGTGTATCTTTTTCTACAGTCAGTATGTATTCTTTCTCCTGCTTTTATCAATATGGTCTTGTTTCTCTCTTCAGCTGCTTTCTCAATACCAACTTTTCCTTTTTCAGTCAATATAGAAGTTTCACCCGAATCAAGTGATTCATTGCAAATAACACAAATACCAGTGTCACTTGATGACTGCTCCATTATTTATAGTATCGATTATACTTATCTGTCGTAATGTTTCCAGCATAATAGATTACCATCAGCACCAAGATATCGTCTAAATTCCCTTTTCATTGTCTTGTTAAACTGTCAGCAGTTACGATAACCTGTAGAGAAAAAAAGTGAATCACACATAATTAAAAAAATAACTAATTTTGTAGCAAAACATGAGAATTATGAGAAGTAATATATTGATTGCTGCAGACAGGATTTTATTATGGCTATAAACAGACCCTTAGAATTGACTAAGTTCTCTAATGCCCCGATCTCTATACAAGATGATTGGAATATATATTGCATAGATGAAAAAATGTATTACAGTGATATATACACATTTTCTTGCAACTATATATATGTATTACATCATTAACAATAGGCAGGAAAATAATAATAATATGATTAAATATCTGTGCAAATGCATTTACCTTCAATTTATGAAAAAGGTTCACTGTTTGAGCTCTAACATGAAGGTCGCAGGAAGTCTCGGGATTCAATTGTCTCTACTTTTGTCTACAAAACATCTGAAAATTAATAAAATTGAACTTTGATAATTCTTCAGCAAACTAACGTACAATTATATAAGATTTTGAGTAAAGATGGCGTTTAACTATAATTAAATTTAAAAATTATCTGGTTACTCTTCATATCCGACTACTACTACACTTTTATTTTTCCCGCAACATCACATTCTAGGCATTTATCAAGTAAAAAATGGAGAAAATGTATTTATTAAGGCAATTTAACTTACCACTGGCAATGGCTTAAAACCAGGGATAATCTAGTGAGGATGATTTTCAAAAATCAATAAATTGTCATCTGCATTTATTCAAATGGCGGCTTACAAGTAAAGGGACACAACTGTGTGATTATTTTATTCTATCCAGAACAATACATAAGTTTGTTTGTAATATTTTAATGTTTAAAAGGACATTTTATAATCAAACTGTCATCAACTTATGTTACAATGGTTTCAACTCCTTTCGATAATTTTATTTACAGTGATTTGCACATTTCTCTACGTAAGTCGACTGTTGTAAACTAATGGGGTCACAGCACGGTTGATGATACCTTACACCACTGACATTAAGGTCAATCATAGTTCAGAGTGTGTTTCACTCGTTTGAACTATTTTGTATCATTAATTAATGCAAGCGGATGGTTTTTCGTGATTCGGTCGAACCAATGAAATCGTTTAAAAGGCAGATTATAACCAATCAAAACTTGATTTTGGTGTAGGTATACACATGTGGACTGTGGTTGCAGCTTTAATCCGACTTTTCGAAAGCAGGCTGACAATGGAATAGTGGCGACACGCCCCTATCCCAAAACTGGCATCATATCGTATTGCATCTGTATACAGCAAAGACATTATTTCTCACTAGGAAATTCATTTTCTCTTCCTTGTACATATCTGTAAGTCTTCGTTGTATATGATATATATATACAGATTTAAGCCGCGCCAGGGTAAGTATGGACTAGTGGTTTCTCCGTATCATACTCGGCATGCACGGCTGTGTAATTCAATGTCACACTCATACATTCGTCATAATATATCATACTCGGCATACACGACCGTATAATTCAATGTCACACTCATACATTTGTCAGAATCAATCATGCTCGGCATAAACGGCCGTGTGGTTCAATGTCACACTCATACATTTCTCAGAATGTATCATACTCGGCATACACGACCGTGTAATTCAATGTCACACTCATACATTTATCAGAATTTATCATACTCGGCATAAACGGCCGTGTGATTCAATGTCACACTCATACATTTCTCAGAATGTATCATACTCGGCATACACGACCGTGTAATTCAATGTCACGCTCATACATTTATCAGAATTTATCATACTCGGCATATGCAGCCGTGTAATTCAATGTCACACTCATTCATTTGTCATAATCCATCATACTTGGCATACACGGCCGTGTAATTCCATGTCACACTCATATATATTTGTCAGAATGTATCATACTCGGCATACACGGCCGTGTAATTCAATGTAACACTCATTCATTTCTCAGAATATATCATACTCGGCATGCACGTTGCGTGTGATTCAAAGGCATTATCAAAAAATGTGTAGGAAGATATCATACTTGTTGTGCACGGACGCACTCATGGGCATACTCATATAGTTGTCAGGTGATACATGCAGGACTGTATTTGAATTAAACGATGATGCACGTGCTCGCCAGTGTCTTACGCAACAAGACCCTTCCACGTGAGCCTATCCTTGCACAAACGTACAACTTGACTTTTATAAACAGTGTAAGTTCAGTTCAGTCCGTACATCTGCCAAGTGTTATTTAATTATATACAAGTTCACGGAAGCTTCTATCAAGCTATTGTTAGTAATATGTGAACAGTGCATATCTTGTTTAGACTGTGCGGATACACTGTTCACAAAAGTCAACGTGCATCTTTTCCCATGGACGAGCCCTTATAGTGTCCACTGTCCCCTTGATCACGTCCGAACCGCTATAACTCAGTCGATAAGGACGAGGGCTAATAATCCAGGGGTCGTGAGTTTAAATCCCGACTCGGCCATTCATTCTTTCTAATGACGTGGCTAACGGCATTCGTCTTCCAACAATTGGCCACACAGTCTATGTGGGAATGTTGCCAGTTACATGGGAAGAAGTTGTGCGGTGTACATGTGTGAGAAAGCCAGGAAAATCACGTTAGGTGAACTTGCCTTAGTGAAATAAGTGAACGAACTATTGTTGACAAGGGCGTTGCTTTTTATCCTGTTTCTTGTTGTCCGTTGCTTTTTGCCCTGTTTCTTTTCATCCTGCATCTTTTTATCCTACAATCTGTATACACAATAATTTCTTGGCAATATCTGCTTGGCTTGGATGTTTCATTGTTTTCATTCCAGTATAAAACAAAATCTGATCTTCTTTTAAAATTTGAATTATGTTAACTTATAATCTGTAAATAAATGAGTATTAATAATATCAGATCTTTTTGTATTAAACCAGTCATTAACAGTGCAATACTGATTATAAATTTACCAGATATCACTGTTCTGTGGTGTCACCATTTACATACCTTAGATAATCCCTATGGCCTAGGGGTATACCAGCTTTATCCATGGGGTATACCTGTCCATAATCAGGTGTGGAACTAAACGTGAAAGGGAAACTTGCATTGATGTATGGTCAGCATTTATTTACAAGTGTCATAAATACAATACAATACAATACAATATACTTAGAAAATGAAATATACCTTGTCAATATATAGTCAAATGCTATTTGTAGATTTTAAACGAGACTGGCACCTGTTGTTATCCGGGCAAAAACTGTTATTTTTTGCCCGTTGCTTTGTTGTCCGATTACCGTGTATACCCGTATCAATAATTCGAATCGTCTAGAAACGTATTTCTTTTTTAAACATGATTTCGAATTCGAAAGTTACCTTGACAACATTACAATCTTTAATTACATCCACTCATTTCAGAATGTCCTCTCATAAATTAGCAAAAGAACGAGGTCGTCATTTGGTTTGGCCTTATTTTGAACACAAGATGACCCATTTTAGAATATCTTTAATATAACCAAGACAAACATTCTGGCAAACTTACCTTATTCTACTGTCAAAAGATGCAACTTTTCTAAACCTTACCCGCACTAGATTATTGAAAATCCCAAGGCTTGTCACTTTGCAGGATTTTACACACGATCGCCACTACAGTGCCTTCGGCGCTTTGATTATTATTTGTTTCCGCTGCATGTCTTATCAAGCACGAGTAAATACTCGTAAATAGCATAACATAAAATGAAATACGGGATTAATCAAACACAAACTTAGTACATTGGAAACATGAATTTCTTGTCAAGTCATAAACGGTGGGATATGCTGATGGGATATCTCGCCGGGGATATTGATATCCCGTTGAGATAACATGTGGGAACAATTTAAAAAGAAAATTCCCTCTATAACTCCATTGGAGCTTTCGAGACGCCGGATTTACTCAAAAAATTGGAATGGCCGGTTGGATCTCAGATCAGTTTACACGTGTTGTGGCACCTAATTTAGTTTTTGAATCAACGATTGGCGAAATCCATCGCGAGCTTCCAAATAATTAATTGACACGACATCGGAGGTTCTTGTCATTTGTCCAATTATTTGTAATTGCGTGAAACATATCCCTCATTTGATAAAAAAAATATCATAGTATATATCAAAATAATATATGTCTATCATTTTGTACAAAGGCAAGGATCAATTCAATATTGTCAAGAAGACAAATGTAAATACGTTGTAATTAATAGGCAGAATAAAGATTAAAATCCGCACGAACAAAACTGGAGTAGTCAATAAATGTGTCAACTGTGTCTGACACTGAAAACATAGAGGGGTTTCGAATGTAAATAATATCACACATTAACTTCCTTTATCGATATAAACTATTCTATTCGTGGACACAAAATGTGTTAAACAGTCATTGGAATATTTTGCAAACGCGCCTCGTACATGTATGTTTTGTGAAAAAATAATTCATGGCGGATTCCTGAATGCATCATTCGGACCCATTGTCGTTATATACACCAATCCACGACCATTTTCGAAAGTACCGTGTCTACCTGTTTTCGCGTGCAGTGGATCGAATAAAGTGTTCTTCCGATATAATAGTTGTCACAATATTTGTCTGTGATATGTTTCACGAATAAACTGATTGATTTACGGTTCCAGTGAATGAGAAGCATGTCAAATCTGTTAAAACAGTCAAACATCTATTTGAAAGTACTTCTATTTGTTGGAACTTTGAGCGAGACCACATTCGCTAATCATGACTCACTCGAATGCAGCCGTGAACAGTTGTGCGAGTGGACCACATGGAGTAATTGGGACTCCTGCAGCACTACTTGCGGTGCCGGCAACGAAACCCGACATCGATCTCTATGTTGTCCGTCTAGTTATGACAGTTTAAATGACTGCTTGGTTGGTTGCGGACTACAGAATGATCCAATTCATAAATATGATAGCCGAGGGTGTGGTAATTGCATCCACGGTGACCTCAGATGGCCTTATTGTGTTTGTTTAGACGGATACACAGGACCATGTTGCGAAGAAGGTACTTTCTCCATCTCAATAAAGATATGATGATATATTTGTTCTGATTTAAATGCGGTTGATAATTTACGTAGACATGCAAATTCGAGCGCCGTCTAGCGATTTGGGATTTTAATACATCTGCTTCCAATAAAGACTGAGACAAGCCTCTGTCATCCACCATCCGCAGAGTCTAGAACCTTTACTGTTCGTCTACATGTAATAAAGTCATAGATAAGTCTTTTGTCAATATTCAAAAACTTTTCATGATTTTGTTCACGTCTATTTACCTTTATATGATAGTCTATTAGACCACATATCGCTAGAAGCGGCTCATCCATTTAACGGAAACACCTTCCCGAACAGCTGTAGAACGTTATGCAAAAGAAAATATTACCTTAAGACTTTACGGCTTAGAATTAACTTTTGGCCGTACTTATTAAACTGGAAGTATCGAGTAAAAAAATATTTCGGATATACCATTGCGTATCGTGTGTACATTATCAGTACTACCGGTATTGCGTATCATGTGTACATTATCAGTACTACGGGTATTGTGTATCATGTGTACGTTATCCGTACTACCGGTATTGTGTATCATGTGTACATTATCAGTACTACCGGTATTGTGTATCATGTGTACATTATAAGAACTACGGGTATTGTGTCTCATGTGTACATTATCAGTACTACCGGTATTGTGTATCATGTGTACATTATCAGAACTACCGGTATTGTGTATCATGTGTACATTATCAGTACTACCGGTATTGTGTATCATGTGTACATTATCAGAACTACGGGTATTGTGTATCATGTGTACATTATCAGTACTATCGGTATTGTGTATCATGTGTACATAATCAGTACTATCGGTATTGTGTATCATGTGTACATAATCAGTACTACCGGTATTGTGTATCATGTGTACATAATCAGTACTACCGGTATAGTGTATCATGTGTACATAGTCAATACTACCGGTATTGTGTATCATGTGTACATAATCAGTACTACCGGTATTGTGTATCATGTGTACATTATCAGTACTACCGGTATTGTGTATCATGTGTACATTATCAGTACTACCGGTATTGTGTATCATGTGTACATTATCAGTACTATCGGTATTGTGTATCATGTGTACATTATCAGTACTATCGGTATTGTGTATCATGTGTATATAATCAGTACTACATTATCAGAACTACCGGTATTGTGTATCATGTTTACATTATCAGTACTACCGGTATTGTGTACCATGTGTACATGATCAGTACTATCGGTATTGTGTATCATGTGTACATTATCAGTACTATCGGTATTGTGTATCATGTGTACATAATCAGTACTACGGGTAAAGTGTATAATGTGTACATTATCAGAACTACCGGTATTGTGTATCATGTTTACATTATCAGTACTACCGGTATTGTGTATCATGTGTACATTATCAGTAGTATCGGTATTATCAGAACTACCGGTATTGTGTTTCATGTGTACATTATCATTACTACCGGTAGTGTGTATCATGTGTACATTATCAGAACTACCGGTATTGTGTATCATGTGTACATTATCATTACTACCGGTATTGTGTATCATGTGTACATTATCAGTACTATCGGTATTGTGTATCATGTGTACATTATCAGTACTATCGGTATTGTGTATCATGTGTACATTATCAGAACTACGGGTATTGTGTATCATGTGTACATTATCAGAACTACCGGTATTGTGTAGCATGTGTACATTTTCAGTACTATCGGTATTGTGTATCATGTGTACGTTATCAGTACTATCGGTATTGTGTATCATGTGTACATTATCAGAACTACCGGTATTGTGTATGATGTGTACATTATCAGAACTACCGGTATTGTGTATCATTTGTACATTATCAGTACTATCGGAATTGTGTATCATGTGTACATTATAAGAAATACGGGTATTGTGTCTCATGTGTACATTATCAGTACTACCGGTATTGTGTAGCATGTGTACATTATCAGTACTATCGGTATTGTGTATCATGTGTACATTATCAGTACTATCGGTAGTGTGTATCGTGCAAATTATCAGTACTATTGGTATTGTGTATCATGTGTACATTATCAGAACTACGGGTATAGTGTATCATGTGTACATATTCAGTACTACCGGTATTGTGTATCATGTGTACATTATCAGTACTACCGATATTGTGTATCATGTGTACATTATCAGTACTATCGGTATTGTGTATCATGTGTACATTATCAGTACTACCGGTATTGTGTATCATGTATACATTATCAGAACTACCGGTATTGTGTATCATGTGTACTACCGGTATTGTGTATCATGTGTACATTATCAGTACTACCGGTATTGTGTATCATGTGTACATTATCAGAACTACCGGTATTGTGTATCATGTGTACATTATCAGAACTACCGGTATTGTGTATCATGTGTACATTATCATAACTACCGGTATTGTGTATCATGTGTACATTATCAGAACTACCGGTATTGTGTATCATGTGTACATTATCAGTACTATCGGTATTGTGTATCATGTGTACATTATCAGTACTATCGGTA
Source organism: Serripes groenlandicus (assembly GCA_031761405.1). Classification (NCBI taxonomy): domain Eukaryota; kingdom Metazoa; phylum Mollusca; class Bivalvia; order Cardiida; family Cardiidae; genus Serripes; species Serripes groenlandicus. The sequence goes on from JASEVX010000622.1 coordinate 43,845, forward strand.
GTGTGTATCATGCAAATTATCAGTACTATTGGTATTGTGTATCATGTGTACAATAACAGAACTACGGGTATAGTGTATCATGTGTACATAATCAGTACTACCGGTATTGTGTATCATGTGTACATTATCAGTACTACCGGTAGTGTGTATCATGTGTACATTATCATTACTACCGGTATTGTGTATCATGTGTACATTATCAGTACTACCGGTATTGTGTATCATGTGTACATTATCAGTACTACCGGTATTGTGTATCATGTGTACATTATCAGAACTACCGGTATTGTGTATCATGTGTACAATATCACTACTACCGGTATTGTGTATCATGTGTACAAAATCATTACTACCGGTATTGTGTATCATGTGTACATTATCAGTACTACCGGTGTTGCGTATCCTGACACAGATTCATCAGTTCTAAATGTTATCCGCTTTAGCATGAACGGACGCCAAGAAAGGAAACTATTTCTACCATTTTTGACATTTGACCGTGCTCCCTTGGCGGGCAATCTTTTTATAAGTTTATAACACAAATCTCCCGACGCGGGGCGCAAGCACGATGGCATTCACGTGTGTGAAGATGACAGCATTTCCCTCTGTTGAAGGTCGGATTGATTGAGTGGGGCGTAACGCCGTGTTGTCAACATTGTTTCAATCATATCATGACGGCCAGTTCACCTACGCAAATGTTTCCAGGCTTTCTTACACCAGTACTACACACAATCTTGCAAAAGTACTGACTGCTTTTCCATATAGGTTGTTAGCACATTGATAGAAGACACATGTCGCTTGTCTCAATGAATTTCGTCAAACATCGGAAAGAATGCCGGCCGAACTAGGGTTCGATACTCAACCTCGGATTGACAGACGGCGGCTGTATCCACTGAGTCATTGTGGCTCGACCTTAAAGATAGTAACTAACAGTAATACATTTACGATGAAGAGCGTTAAGTGACGGCCAATGGTGTCAGAGGTCTAAGGTTTGATTTCGAGCGACGATCATTGAAAAAACGGAAATATCCGAAAGATTTGACTTGTCCAAACTCTTATATATAGTATGTCTAACGTTCATTATTATGTATACTTTGTGATATGATATTGGTCTTTATTAGCAATAAAGTGTTTCGGTCTTTATTGTATTACACACATAATTACATATCGAAATAGAATCTTCCTACAAGTACACACTTATTGCGGATCTAGTTCGCTCTATTATTTATATGAGTCGCGTCTGGAGATGTAGGGTAAAATTACCGGGGCTGCACTGTTTTTTTGCAGTTTATACATTTAAGTCAAAATAACATATAAGCGAACAGAACTGAATCATCTAAAACTTCACTGTACACAGATATAAGACCCAAAATCGGATTATATCCTTGGCACTCAGGGTTACGGGGATTGTATTATGACGGTCGGTGTCAGGATTGATAAATACCAGTATTAAATAAGACTTGAAAGCCTTGATAACTGGACACAAACATGTTGCAAACGACATAAAACATCATTCAAACTTTAACTGTCATTGTTACAGATATAAACGAGTGCTCGAGTTCGCCGTGCCAGAATGGTGGGTCATGCTTGGATCGGGTAAATCGGTACGAATGTGACTGTGGGCAGGGGTTTTACGGTGACCACTGTGAGAGCGGAATATGCCAACCGCTTCCGGCCGATATCATCTTCGTTCTGGATTCCTCAGCGAGTCAATCGCCGGTCGATTTTCAGAAGCAACTTTACTTCGTAGCTCGGTTTATTGACCATATAGACCTAGGGCCTGCAGATTTACAAGTAGCCTTGGTAACATTTTCGTTTACAGCACGGATTGAGTTCTACATTGATGAGTACGAGGATCCAGTAGCAATGAAAGACGCCATAACAAAAGTGAAGTTCCGAGCAGGTCCTACTTTTACGAACAAGGGACTCGAGATTGTGAAAGAAGTGCTTTCCCCCTGACAGAGGTGGGGATGGCCCTCGGCGGAATGGAAAGTATGCGAAGTCTTACGTGTTTCTTTTAACTGACGGTATGTCAACGGATCGGAAGGCAACGAAAATAAAGGCGGCCGAGATAAGGAATATGGTTGACCGGGTAATAACAATTGGTGAGTACTGTAAAGATCAATACAGCCTCTTCAGGACAATGTCTGACTGATGCATAGACAACATTGATTAATAAAGGTGTTGTTCTTTAGAGTTTAATATATTTCTTGATAGAAAATAAAACATACCCAAAGGAAAATATCGTGTCGAGCTATTTCATACGGCAGCTCTGAAGGGACACACACATTTTTATAAATTACATACGAATTTTGTTTTATCTCGTGCGCACGAGATAAAAAAATATTCGTGTGTGTCCCTTTAGAGCTGCCGTAATTTCACCCTTTGCCACAATGGTTGCCATTCTAGACCAACATTGTCAGTTTTTAACTCATGATTTCTCATTTAAATTTGGCAGATGATAGGAGCGTTTCAGGTTGTGTTATTTTTCCAGCAGTTATACTCTTTCATTGATTGGATCTTACGCCGTTGTCCAACAATCTGTCAGTCATTTTACGGTCGTCAATGTACTGCCAATGTGTTTCTTGTCTTTCTCATACCGGTATTCCACACAATAGCCTTTACAGGTCATTGGCTGCTTTCCTACTGGAACTGTTAGCCTGTTTGTTACAGACGGATGGGAATTGGGTGTTATAGACCAACAAGTGCTGTACTTTCTTTCAACGGTTTCAGTTATAGCATGAAGTAAAGTCAAGTGTATATTTGATGCAAGATAGTTCTAACTGAGTCAAGTCTGACGATTTTGAGTCGTATTGCATCAGCGCTCATTGAAGTCACAGACGACCCTTTGCATACGTACAGTCTCAATCGATGTACGCCTATACACTATATAGACCTAAATGTACATGATGACGAAAGTCTAGAAGTGTTGCCCCAGTAATTGTACGCCAATGCTGTTTTAACCGTTTCCCTAATACAGACGCTTTCTGCCGCCTCTGCAGCAAACGACTATTGAAACAATGTGTCAAAACAATCAATTTCTCCTTTTGCCACAATGTTTTCAACTTGATTAAGTAATAATATTTTTATTTACAGAGATTTTTCACTTTTTTGTCCAGATGTAATCAAAGTCTTCTTTTGTATAAATGTTGTATGTGGGATGCCAAAAGGGGAGAGTCATTAAGATCCTATATCGACACATGCGGTTTATTTCTATCCATGAATATAACAATCAAAGTACTGAAAGTACTTAAATGCGGGGATGTTGGCTCTAGAGTGTTAAGAAGAATTTCCTTCAATTTGACCTAGTGACCTACTTTTTTACTCAACATGACCCATGTTAGACCTTGACCTAGATATCATCAAGAAAAACATTCTGATAAAGTTTCAACATGCTCAAGCTAAAAATGCAGTATCCAGAGAGTTAACAAGATTTTCCTTTAATTTGGCCTAGTGAGCTAGTTTTTAACCGGCATAACCCATATTCAAACTTGACCTAGATATCATTTAGATAGAATTCTGATTTCAAGCTGCTGTTGCCAAAAAAGATGCTTCTACAGAGTTAACAAGATTTTCTTTCAATTTGGCCTAGTGACCTAGTTTCTGACCCAATGTGACCCATATTCGAACTTCACCTGGATATCATTAATACAAACATTCTGACAAACATTCTGACAAAATTTCAAACTGCTGAAGCAAAAATTGCTTTTCCTTCAATTTGACCTAGTGACCTACTCTTTGACCCATCATAACCGATGTTCTAGCCTGACCTTACATATCATCAAGACAAACATTCTGATAAGTTTCAACATGCTCAAGTTGAAAATAAGGCCTCCAAAGTGTTAACAAGATTTCCATTCAATTCGGCCTGGTGACTTAGTTTTTTACCCGGCCTAGATATCATTTAGATAAACATTCTGACCAAATTTCAAGCTGCCTTAGTAAAAAATGCGGCTTTTACAGTGTTAACAAGTATGCGACCCATATTTGAACTTGATCATAAACATTCTGACACAATTTCAAACTGCTAAAGCAAAACTTGCGGCCGCTAGAGTGTTAACAAGCTTTTCCTTCAATTTGACCTAGTGACCTACTTTTTGACCCGACATGTCATGTTCGAACTTGACTTACATCATCAAGACAAATATTCTGATAAAGTTTCAACATGCTCAAGCTGAAAATGTGGCCTCTAGAGTTTTAACAAGATTTTCCTTCAATTTGACCTAGTGACCTCAAATGGCCCAGTTTCGAACTTGTCCAAGATTTGATGGAGATGAATGTTCTTATAAACTTTCATGAAGATCCGATGCAAAATGTAGCCGGTAGAGTGTTAACAAGGGAAAATGTTGACGATTCACGACAGCCGTATTTCCGTATTTTTCATTGCAGGGATTTTCCCAAAAGGTTTTTGAGCTACCCGCTTTCAAGCTAATCGTTTTCCATATATTTAAAAGAAAGATTTAAGATCCTTATGTCTAACTTAAATTTCTAAGTTATGTATACAACTTCATGGATTAAAACGTTACATTGTGTACGTTTACTTTGTGATGTGCATACTGTTTAGCTTGTTGTGAAACGTATTTAACTGATCCCTGGACAATCAAGAAAAATTGTCCATTTTGAAAAAACAGAGGGCAGCTCCCCCGCATAAAATGACATAGCAGCTGGTGAAATATCATTGTTGGTGCTAGATTAGGTGCTAAATTAGTAAAAATACATCCTGATCGGTTAGAACGTCAAGAAGCGGGAGACCAGGGTCCGATCCCAAATTGATTCAAATATTTAAACTAATTTTAAAATGGTTGTAATTACTTCCCTCCTTAGCGCCCTGGGTTGTGGGATAGCATTATGGCTGGTGCAATGTTGTCAGGATAATTAAGAATGAAGTACTGGTAATGTATCCAGGAAACGCCGTGATATAACTAGAATATTGTTGATTGCGGTTTACGCCGCCATTTGAATACCCAAGCAAATCGGTTACCGCGTATATAGAATAAACCCAGATATAGCTTCTGACGAAAGGAAAATCGCTTGATTCGACATGATTTAAAAGCACTTAGGCCAAGGTATTTTTGAAACTTGTATTTGAACCCGTCCATAGGAAAACGTAAACGGCGGGGGATTCTGAACTGTGCGGGTTCATTTCATCCCGGGCATCTTGCTCATATCATAATCGTCAATGAAACTCTATAAAACTTACTATGTGTGTAACATGTTAACAGTTAAGATCAAGATTTGCAGTGTTTCTAAAAGTCAACTCGTACACTTGTATCTTTTCCCATGTAAAGGCTCATTTGTAAATGGGTTCGATCGGGAGCGGGTATTACCAGTGACATAGATAAGAAATTAGTTTCAACGCTTGACAATGAACCTTCCGAAGACATGTGCAAACATTGTAGATAAACCTTCCGAAGACATGTGCGAACATTGTAGATGTTAATACGTCTGTGAATATACACAGTGTGATTAGTTTCTTCCCTGTTCGACAACGGATCATTAAATAAAATAAAGTTCGTACACAAATCGCGACATTCATCCGACTGTCAGAATGAATGTAGGAACTGGTTATAAAGTGCACTAAGGGCAAATACCATATTTCCCTTTTTCCTATAACGAGATTAGGCTTAACCCCTTTTCCGACATACAACAAATCTGCAATAGACGACTTTAAAAACATCACGGCAAAAACATGGAAAATCCCCATAAATGAAGGTATAATTACTCAAAACAGTTGAAAACATTATAGCAAAAGGAGAAATTGCTCGTTTTGAGCAATTTCTTCTTTTGTCACATTGTTTTCAAAAGTCGTTTGCTGCAATGGCGTCAGAAAGAGTCTGTATGAGGGAAAGGGTTAAATAGAATCAAGACATACGATATGTGATATGTTTTAAATATCGATAATTAAACCTTCCCTACAGATGAAGTGTAACACATCTCCCGCAAAAATCTCCAAAATCAGTTAGACAAAATATTGCAAGTGATAATTCATGAATTAAAGTTTGAAAATTGAATATAGTTGAAGACGATTGTGGTAAAAGAAGACATTGCTCTTGTTGAGCATTTTTTCCTTCTGCGACCATATTTTAAAAAGCTACTGTACATTCGTCAATAAGCGTATTTACGCCTGAAAGGGTGGTAAACTATCATACCACTTTATAATTGTAAGCCATTACTTCATAGTGTTTATTCGACCCTTTCCCTAATACACGTCATGCCTTTGACGCAGAAGACCGTTGAAAACATTGTGTAAGGGGGAGAAACTGTTCACAGGTTTACACAACTCAGACGACAATAAAATGCAATGAGGTAAACGTTCACACTTGGTTAAGTAAACTCTGGAAGGACAGACGGATTTATTCGAACAAGTTCATGAATAGTGTGTATTGTGAAAAAGATCCGACCTGACCAGGGCTTGAACCTTGAACCTCATAGTCCGAAGGCGAACGATCTACCACGCTATAATAGCAAGCTCTATAACACGGCAGTATACGTGTATATATCTTGGCTACATAAGTATCTGATAAATCTGGTGTATTCGAAGTTTCGGACGATTCAGATGTATCTGATAAATCTGATGTATTCGGCATATCTGATAAATCTGGTATATTTGAAGCATCTAGTAAAAAGTCATGATGATATTTGTATCAGAGAAAAAGCAAATATTCAATTCCTAAAGTTCTTCTTCTACAGATATATGAAAACTCTTCTGTATGACCAATTTATCCTTTTGTCACGATGCATTCAAGAGTTGCTTGGTAAAAATGCGCCACATGCATCATATCTGCTTTATATCAGAAAAATGGTTTACCCTTTCCAACATGCAGACGCATGATGACGCATGCGCAGTAGACACATCTGGAAAAACAATAGTTTCTTTCATTTTCAGGAGTAGGACAGCAGGTTTCGCACACGGAACTGTTGGACATCGCTTCTCAGAGCGACAACAACTCTCCACAGTACGTCTTCTCAGTTGACAACTTCAACTCCCTCCACACCGTCATCAAGGAACTCGTGCACATCACGTGCGATGAGTGTGAGACGAGCAGCACGTCTGACATCCTGTTTCTACTGGACGGATCTTCATACATGCGAGACGAAGATTTCCAGACTTCTATAGAGGATTTGACGTACCTCATAGAAAACCTGCAATATTATGGAAGCTCACAAGGACCACGTGTCGGTATAAGAATGTTTGGAACAAACATTCAGACTGTCGTTAACATGGATAACAATCTGAGCCAAACTGAGTTCACGGTTAGACTACAACAAATCTCCAAGCCTGAAGGTACTTGTAACGGCATTCAGTGCGTGGTCAATATAACGGAAGCTGTGAATGATTCTCTACTTGTACTCAAGTCTGACAACATGGGTCGTGTTGACGCTAGGTCGTTTATGGTTCTTGTAACAAACGGACAGTTTAACTACATCGTAGACAAAATGGAGACGGCAGATCAAAACGTTACACTGTTTGTTATCGGTGTCGGCGATGAACTTAACATGGACAATCTTCTCTTATTGTTTGCTGATCCAAATCACGTGTTTGTGACGTCGTTTGGCGTTGAGCCAACAGTCTTGAATGCCGTACAGGCTGAATTTCGATATAGTGTGTGCACGAGTAACGATTAGAAACACATTTAAATAGTTTCTTTGATTTAATTTTGCTTGGGTCAATAAATAAAACACGTTGGTGTACGTATAACACGATAACATTGAGCTGGTCCTGACCGTTGTGCAACGATATTAATTGTTATAACATGAATTGTTATCAATGTTGTGTCCTGGTTAAGTCTCCAGGAAGCAGAAATTGAGCGTGATTTATATCATAATCTTGTCTCGGATTAGATGTAAAATAAACTAAGTTATGTTGAGTTTGGTTTACCATGAGTGTTTTAAAAAAAAACAAGATGTGTTTGTGAAACACTGATGCCCCCCAATGGCAACATCTAGGTCAAAGGTCAAGGTCGCAAGGTATACACATGTGAAATATGGTAGCATTACCTGTTATTGTTCAAAAGTAGTGGGGAAGGTTAAAAAAAAAATTGAGAATGGCAACATCTAGGTCAAAGGTAAAGGTCGCAAGGTCAAAAATGTTGGTACTGACAGAAAGGTCATGTCACAAGGAATACACATGTAAAATATGGTAGCCGTATCTGTTATGGTTCAAAAGTAATGGCCAAGGTTAAAGTTTTTTTCGAGAATGGCAACATCTAGGTCAAAGGTCAAGGTCGCAAGGTCAAAAATGTTGGTACTGACATGTGAAATATGGTAGCCATACCTGTTATGGTTCAAAAGTAATGGCCAAGGTTAAAGTTTTTTTCGAGAATGGCAACATCTAGGTCAAGGTCAAGGTCGCAAGGTACTGACAGAAAGGTCATGTCACAAGGAATACACATGTGAAATATGGTAGCCATACCTGTTATGGTTCAAAAGAAATGGCCAAGGTTAAAGTTTTTTCGAGAATGGCAACATCTAGGTCAAGGTCAAGGTCGCAAGGTGAAAAATGTTGGTACTGACAGAAAGGTCATGTCACAAGGAATACACATGTGAAATATGGTAGCCGTATCTGTTATGGTTCAAAAGTAATGGCCAAGGTTAAAGTTTTTTTCGAGAATGGCAACATCTAGGTCAAAGGTCAAGGTCGCAAGGTCAAAAATGTTGGTACTGACAGAAAGGTCATGTCACAAGGAATACACATGTGAAATATGGTAACCGTACCTGTTATGGTTCAAAAGAAATGGCCAAGGTTAAAGTTTTTTTTGAGTATGGCAACATCTAGGTCAAAGGTCAAGGTCGCAAGGTCAAAAATGTTGGTACTGACAGAAAGGTCATGTCACAAGGAATACACATGTGAAATATGGTAGCTGTATCTGTTATGGTTCAAAAGTAATGGCCAAGGTTAAAGTTTTTTTCGAGAATGGCAACCTCTAGGTCAAAGGTCAAGGTCGCAAGGTCAAAAATGTTGGTACTGACAGAAAGGTCATGTCACAAGGAATACACATGTGAAATATGGTAGCCGTACCTGTTATGGTTCAAAAGTAATGGCCAAGGTTAAAGTTTTTTTTGTGCAGACAGACAGACAGACCAACAGACAGACCAACAGACAGGCCAAAAACTATATGCCCCCCGAATCGGAGATTCCGTGGGGGCATAAAAATAAGGGTTTGATGGAACTACATTTACATTCTAATGAAACATAAGAATGACATCATATCGTACTGCATCTGTAGACAGCAAAGACATTATTTCTCACTAGGAAATTCATTGTCTCTTCCTTGTACATATCTGTAAGTCTTCGTAGTATATGATATTATATAAATATCATATGGCAGCATGTGTGACATTGATATTGTCAACCCGAGAGCTGAATTTCACCCGAGGCGTAAGCCGAGGTTGACATTCTGTTTCGAGGGTTGACAATATCAATGTCACACATGCTGCCATATGGTATTTATTTTATTATATTATATAGTCAATGATAAAATATAGAGATTTCCCAACTTGAGAAAACCTATAACATGCTTTTTGTCTACTGAGCAATATTGCCTAGTGTGCGATAAAGCTCACTAGCCGGATTTTCGGAACTACTTTTTTTAATCTCTAATATATATATTTATAGCTTCCAAATGTTATTATTCTATATAGAACTGCACTAAATTATCAGATTATCATTAATAAAACTCTAACAACTTATGTATATGCCTTCAGTTATTCCAATTGTTTACAAGATAACAATAAACTCATCGTTAAACACTTTTAAGCTCAGTGTTCACTACTTAACACATTATTTTCATGATGAACAGTTAAATAATCCACAATTGAACTTTTAAATCCGCAAATAAGAGCTTAAATCGACATGACACATTTATTTCAATCAATGTACATATTTGTCGGTGCGCGCTTAGTGACGTCACTGCAAAACTAGCAGATTACGTCATTCAGATCTCTCCGCTTCTGAGCTAAAAATAAATGAGCTGCACAGGGGTATTAAAAACGAAAATTATCGCCGAGTATATAATATATAGTTTAATAAACATTGTTTTCATGATTTGGGAATTAAATCCCGTATCATGAAAACTATGTTAATTAAACTCTATATACCGAACAAAATTAAGTACATAAAAAGGTTTTAAAATGTTTTAATTCATTTAATTAAACAAGTTTAACAAGGTAAACAAAATATCACATATATCAGGAAGAACAAAATTCCATTGTTAACAATGCTAATTAAATTCCTTCGAAAACTGTTTTTTATTGTACTTGACTGTTCATTTTCCAAGAAAATGGAAATGTACTTGACAACAAATTTAACAAGGTAAACAAAATATCTAGTACAAAATTCCACTGTTAATTATGCTAAAGTTCCTTCAAAAACTGGTGGTTTTTTTTACTGTACTTGACTGTTCATTTTTCATGAAAATGGAAATGTACTTGACCACAGTTACTTATATGTGGATTGATGTTGTACATGAAGGGTGGCCCTGCTTGTTCAAATTGGGTGTTTATAATTTGGGGGCAGGCATGTAATTGTTCATAGTTCCTACATCATCATGGACTTGCTGAAATACACTATTAGCGACTGATGATGCCTGAGTAGTTATCACTGGTTGCAATGCAATGTTTGTACTCTCCTATGTGACAACGGGTTTGTCACTAACATATGGCTGCACATTTAGGGGACGATTCTCCTTCCCAGTGTTATCTAATTTAATGAATACATTATCATCACTAAAAATCTCCTCAAGAAAGTCAAGATCGCTAATGTCAACCCCAGAAGTAGCTGTTTCATTAGGAGCATGTTGATTTATTGGAGCCGGTTGATTTATATTTGTCACATTTGGCTTTTTCTGCAGGGCTTTAGCCAGTGTGTCAGAATTTGCTGCTGTTTTTCGTCACACAAACGTCTCGAGTAGCTACCGATAGACATTTCGGATTTGTGTCCAGACACTCGTACCAGGTGTCGAGCCTCGATTCCATTTCCATCAAGTTCGGATATTGATGTGGCTCGAATACAATGGTTTGTGTACCGTTTAGACAAATGTGCCAAGTTCGAAATATCGCCCATCATTCCAGCTAGTTTTTCCTTTCCTAAGGGTGTCATACAGTACCATATTGGTCCACCAAGTTCGAAGCTATCAAGCGGTCGCTGCCATAAGCCGTCAATTCCTGGATGCAGTTTGCTGAGATACTTTTCAAACGAAGCCACCGGACAATTGACATCACCAGGAAGCTCGTACATTTTCCCTTCGCCAATGGTTTCATCACAGCTCGACTCGGCATTGAAAAAAAATGAAATGTTTTGAGAAAATACAGTTTATTTTTAAATTACCTGAAAATTTGCATAAAGTCAAGTCAATATTCATTTATTGTCGGTAGATAGTATAACATTATGAACATAAGCAATGTAGATATATCTGTAGCTTTTGACTAGTCAAAATAATTCGACGTTCAGATTGTTTCATATTTGTGAATGGCAATCTTAAAGTCAAAATTCGAAGGACCAAAATAATGGAAGATAAATCACAGTACACAGTCATGTAAAGTTATTGGTTTTATTTGGCGTGTAAACACACACAAAGGTTTAAACCACTAGAAAATTCGTAATTTTGGATATTATTTTTAAATTAATTTTTAAATAGATTAATAAGGAATTGAATCCGGCCTTTCTATGCATGTAAGATTTATTTGAATTTATGGCCAATTTGTGAAATAATCAGCATTTTAACCTATAGCATGCAAAGTGTCAGCACTGAGCAGCGATAAAAATTTCATTATGGGTGTAACCAATCTGACTAAAGTACACGATCTGACCAAATGTAAGATCTGATGGCGATCAATTCGAAATCATCTTCTTGTTTTATCGGATTTTCAATATCGCTATTTTTAGATCCACCAAGCTATTTTTATTTGAACCAATCAGAGGACTCGTTTCAACAAACGTTTGGCTTAACCTTCAAACTGGCGTCAATTGACGAAGTTGAGCAAATTTAAAATAGACCATTTAAAACCAGAGCAAAGAACACTTTTTGATGCTGTATGGTCAGGAAAAGACTGTATCGGTGTTTTGCCTCATTTCCGCATTTGTAGACATGATGCGGTCGTCATAAGAACTATACGTGCGTGTAAATCACTATGCGAAAATTGGGATCCCATGTTAAATATAGATTTCTTTGGTAAATATAGACTTTTACTTTCACTTTCAAAAATGTGAAAGCAAGGTTCTGATTGGCTGGCGGTAAGGGTGTCTGAACGTGACCCTCTATAGGTTGTCCTCAGATCCTATGCGTAGCGTTAATAGGAGATGATTTTAATGAGATTGGGGTGTAATGATTCGCTAGTCTCACAATACATATCGGGATACAGATGCAACAATATGTGTATCGGCAGACTAAGGTATCGCGATACAGTGAATTGCAATATATCGTTACACCCTAAACTATTTTGGTCTTTCAAGTGTTTGACGTGAGTGGGGATATTGCCCATTTGCAAAAATAAAACTCAATATTTCCTAGGAGCGCGTCAGATTAGTTGGACTAGCTTTTGACCAGCATATGTCAACTGAATTGTAAAGATTACTGCAGTGTGATTAAATAATTTTAGCAAGTTTCTGTAAATTTGTTTCTTACCCCTGATTTGTATCAACTTCATCTACCATCTGATAGACATATCTCCAACCGGCAGCATTGACAGCGACGGCAAAGGTGTCTTTTTTCATTCCTCTCAAATTGTCCTGCCCTCTCCGCCAAAGAAAGTACGTAATTTCAAACCAGACCTTTTTCTGTAACCCACAAGGTGTGTCAATGTCAAATGCTATATTTTCAATACTGAAAAGTTTTTGAAGATCCTCAGAGGAAATTTCTTCTTTGTGTTCAATAGATCCTTTACCCTTTTTTCAGATCTGTCACTTTGCTCTTAAATGTGGTAAGACATGACGAAAATAAATTGTCAATGCTCACATCAATTTTACACTCATCTTTCAGATATTTACAAATTCCTTACTTAATTGATGTCAGTGATGATTTCTTTAGTTCCGACCCATCTGAAAATCCTTCAAATTCACGGTTTCGCCGAGAAATTCCCGAAACAGAGACACACTTCTTTTTATTACACATTTTGTGTTTTTTGAGTCTTTCTGTCCATCAAGAGTGTCTAAATCATCTTCAGAAATACTTGCAAATCGAGACATAGATGTTTACTTGCTGACAGTTCCTGTCGTCTGATGTTTTTATGTACACATTAAATACTGACGTCACTGCTGTATGTGTATAAGGGAGGCAATCACGTCATGATTTAGCTAAAATATTGAAGCAGTTATTTACCCTTATATGACATTCAAAATATCACTGCGGTCACATGACCTGACAGTCAATTTTCGCTTGGTCACGTGTCAAAAGGTTGAAAATGTTTCTGATAGTCAAAATATCTCTTTTTCGGGTAATGGGATTTTACCATTGTTGACAAAAGTGAGGTATAATAAATATATATATATATATATACAGATTTAATCCGCGCCGGGGTAAGTATGGACTAGTGTTTTCTCCGTATCATACTCGGATTGCACTGCCGTGTAATTCATTGTCACACTCATACATTTGTCATAATATATCATTCTCGGCGTACACGGCCGTGTAATTCAATGTCACACTCATACATTCGTCAGAATATATCATACTCGACATATGCAGCCGTGTAATTCAATGTCACACTCACAACTGGTGGTTCATTCAGTGACGCACAATTTACATTATCAGGGCAAGCCCAAAAAGCAATATATAAACTAAAACGTTATTTGCTTAAGTTTGAAAACTTATCTATAGAACATAAATTTGAATTATTTGATAAATTGATTACACCAATATTGAACTATGGTAGTGAGGTTTGGGGTTTTTCTCAAGCAAAAAATATAGAGAGAGTACATTTACAATTTGCTAAATCTTTACTTTGTGTCAAAAATACATGTCAAAATGATTTTATTTACGGTGAACTTGGTAGAATAAGTTATAGAAAACGAAGAAGTTTTATTATAATAAAATACTGGTTAAAGTTGCTAAATGTAAGTGAACGTAAATATAATAATATTGTATATAAAATGATGTTAAATGATATAGAACTAATGCCAAATAAAACAAATTGGGCATCGCTAGTTCGAAATGATTTATTTAATTTAGGTTTCAATGAAGTCTGGTATCAGCAAAGCGCTGGTAATAATAATATTTTTTTAAATATTTTAAGGCAACGCCTTAAAGATGTTTTCGTACAAAACTGGAATGAACGCCTTAATCTTTCAAGCAGAGCTACTTTTTACCGTAGTTTTGCAGAGTTTACATTTCAACCATATCTTAATATTGTAAAGGTAAACAAATTTAGGATTGCCTTAACGCAATTAAGGGTGTCTTCACACCGTCTTGAAATCGAAACAGGTCGTTGGGCAAAACCAAATAAAACAAGTAACTGGAGGATTGCAAGCAATACCATAGTCCCCTACCGGTTTGCACTTTTGAGTCTGTTTCTGTTGTCATAGCAACCCAATGTTTAGGTATATCAAGACAATAAAGTATGAAAATAAAGAAAGGGAAATAACTCAAAAATTAGGGAAGCAAGAGTTATGGTTCATGTGCACTGCACTCCCCCTTGATACGATGTATTCATGTGTGAAATTTCATAGCCATAGCTAGTATAGTTATGGAGATATGCTCCGGACAAAAATCAAGTATGAAAATAAAGAAAGGGAAATCACTCAAAAATTAGGCAAGCAAGAGTTATGGTTCATGTCCACTGCACTCCCCCTTGATACGATGTATTCATGTGTGAAATTTCATAGCCATAGCTAGTATAGTTATGGAGATATGCTCCGGACAAAAATCAAGTATGAAAATAAAGAAAGGGAAATAACTCAAAAATTAGGCAAGCAAGAGTTATGGTTCATGTCCACTGCACTCCCCCTTGATGAGATGCATCCATGTGTGAAATTTCATAACCATAGCTAGTACAGTTTTGGAGATATGCTCCGGACAAAAATCAAGTATGAAAATAAAGAAAGGGAAATAACTCAAAAATTAGGCAAGCAAGAGTTATGGTTCATGTCCACTGCACTCCCCCTTGATACGATGTATTCATGTGTGAAATTTCATAGCCATAGCTAGTATAGTTATGGAGATATGCTCCGGACAAAAATCAAGTATGAAAATAAAAAAGGGAAATAACTCAAAAATTAGGCAAGCAAGAGTTATGGTTCATGTCCACTGCACTCCCCCTTGATGAGATGCATCCATGTGTGAAATTTCATAACCATAGCTAGTACAGTTTTGAAGATATTCTCCGGACAAAAATCAAGTATGAAAATAAAGAAAGGGAAATAACTCAAAAATTAGGGAAGCAAGAGTTATGGTTCATATGCACTGCACTCCGCATTGATGAGATGTATCCACATATGGAATTTCATAGCCATAGCTAGTACAGTTTTGGAGATATGCTCCGGACAAAAATTTGCCGGACTGACTGACTGACTGACTGACAGATGGACTGACTGACTGACTGACAGATGGACTGACGGACTGACGGACTGACGGACGGAGTGCAAACCTAATAGTCCCCTTCGGCACGCCGGTAGGGGACTAATAAGTAGAGAAAATAGAAAATGTCATGTGTGCTTTACACTAGAAGACGAATTCCATTTTGTGTTTGAATGTTATTTATATAATGATTTCCGTAAACAATATATTAAGCCTTATTTCACAAGACATTGTAGTATGTTAAAAACTGTACAGTTGTTTAAGTCTGAAAGGAAAAGAGATATAAAAAACTTAGCAATGTTTATATTTAAAGCTTTTGAATTAAGAAAAAGCATACTTCTTAAAAAACAGTAAACAAATTAACATTCATTGCTGTTTTATTTTATACAAATCATTCGTAGTTTGTAAAAAACAAAAGTATAATTATTTAAATGTTAAATTTATGTATATTCGCTCTCCTGTCGTAAGTGGAAGGTGATTTTAGTTGGATCATATTTTGACAATAATATATTTAAGAATTATTTAGTCACACTGATTTCCGCCATTGAATATTTTGAAGATTTGATAAATGTTTGTATGTTTATATTCTTGTTTTGCTCATAAGCCATTATGGCTTGTTGTAAAATTATTATTATGATTTGTACGGTTTAGTGTGGGATGGCCTCGACCCCACTAGACCTATTACGAGGATAATAAAATCTTCTTCATACATTCGTCAGAATATATCATACTTGGCATATACGGCCGTGTAATTCAATGTCACACCCATACATTTATCAGAATGTATCATACTCGGCATATACGGCCGTGTAATTTAATTTTACACTCATATATTTGTCAGAATATATCATACTCGGCATGCACGGCCGTGTAATTCAATGTCACACTCATATATTTGTCAGAATCTATCATACTCGGCATGCACATGCGCGTGATTCAAGGGCACGATTAAACATATGTCAAAAGATATCATACTTGTTTTGCTAGGGCGCACTCGAAGGCATACTCATAGTACTGTATTTCAATTTAACGCTGATGCATGTGCTCGCCGGATGACATCATCTTACGCAACAAGACCCTATCACGCCCAACTTGGATCCACGTGAGGCTAACTTTGAACAAACGTACAACTTGACTTTTATAAACAGTGTAAGTTCAGTTCAGCCCGTGCATCTGCCAAATGTTGTCAAATTCTATACAAGTTCACGGAAGCTTCTATCAAGCTTATGTAAGTAATATGTGAACAGTGCATATCTCGTTAAGACTGTGGGATACACTGCTCACATAAGTCAACGTGCATCTTTTCCCATGGACGAGCTCTTATAATGTCCACTGTCCCCTTGATCACGTGCCGAACCGCTATAACGCTAATAATCCAGGGGTCGTGAGTTTAAATCCCGACTCGGCCATTCATTCTTTCTGATGACGTGGCTAACGGCATTCGTCTTCCAACAATTGGCTACACAGTCTATGTAGGAATGTTGCCAGTTACATGGGAAGAAGTTGTGTGAGAAAGCCAGGAAAATCACGTTAGGTGAACTTGCCTTAGTGAAATAAGAGAACGAATTATTGTTGACAAGGGCGTTAAATTCCAATAAATCAACCTATCAGTTACGTGGTATTTTCAAAGTATATCGTGCAGCAGGGTAAAACTCTATCGCACGATGATTGTAAACTTTTACTCGAATCCCGGCTTGGTCAACCCTCGTTCTGATAATTAACAAAAGTCATTGTAACTTGCGCATTTGGGCTTCCGTAATTTGGATTAAAGGTATATGTTGTAAGTAAGCCAGATGACTGGGGAAGAATATCTGTAGTTCTCACTTTGAGCAAATTCTCCTTGTTCCACAATGTTTTCAAACGTCGTATGCTTCTTATAAGGCGTGAACTGTCGTCTGTATTAAGGAATACGGTTAGCAAAGAAAGTGTGAAGGTATCTAAAGAAAGAGCAAACGATCCGTCTAAAAATAATCAATAGGTTTTAATGAGAGTTTTCTCAAAAATATTTACGATCAATATGTACGCCACATTATTCAGCAATCATTAATTATTTACAGGGACTTATGTACAGACTATCAAAATAATAGCGCTGTATCTATTGGATCATGGATACCTGGATATGTTCCTCGGACCACAGCATTCGTAAATAGGTATGGCACTTTCGTGCATGTCCGGAAGTAATCGGTACATGAAGATATGGTATCTAATGTCCAGGAAAAATCGGTACATGAGTAAACATTTATGATCTACATTGATAGAACTGAACTATATAAATATGCACATGCTGTGGACAAAAGATCCCATGTTATTTTAACAGGGTGGACAAAAGCTCCCACATCATTTTGACAGGGTGGACAAAAGATCCCATGTTATTTTAACAGGGTGGACATAAGCTCCCATATCATTTTGGCAGGGTGTATTATATTATATATCAGTCAGTACTAAAGAGATTGAAATGAATCAACTATATGAATATATAATATATAAGGTAAACAGCCAATTAATGTAGAAAGATGAAAGTTTAAATTGTGTTGTTAATTGAACTCTTTACATAAATTGTGAAAAATAAAACATTGAGCATATTATGGGTGTGAATTTCAAGGTAAACAGCCAATTATTGTTTTTCAGAAATTCTAGTTAGGTAATTAGCAATGCAAATGCTATTTTAAATGAAAATTAAAGGCAATCAAAGTTTAAATTGTGTTGTTAATTGAACTCTTTACATGAACTGTGAAAAATAAAACATTCAGATGCATATATATATTATATAAAACCATGACAAATTGTCAAATTGTCAAAATGGATATCATTGAGAATAATCGAGGAACTATGAAGCTCTGCTTCCAAGGCTACTCTTACACTAAGAAAAGATCAACCAAGTCTACAGTCCACTGGATATGTTCAGAAAAAATAGGCCAACAAAGAAATGGAGCTGTTATAACAGACTAAGCTGTGAGTATATAACTACATATAACTGAAAAGAGTCAAAAACAGTGTGGGAAAAGGAGAACTTGCCCATCTTTAGTCATGAGCAATTTCTTCTTTTGCCACAATATTTTCAAATTGTGACTGACTACCCAGTACCCAATAGACGGATGTTGGTGCATCTGCAGCTTGAGAATTTTGAAAATATTGTGACAAAAGAAGAAATTGTTCATAATTAGCAATTTCACCTTTTGTCAGAATGTTTTCAACTTTATTTATCATGAGTAAACATCATAAGCAATTTCATCTTTTGCCACAATATTTTCAAATTGTGACTGAGTACCCAGTACCCAACAGTCCAACGTAAGAAGAGAGGAAACACTCCAGGGGAACCGGCATCCACCAGAGACATTTCTGATATAAGACAATGAATCCTTGCTTGCTAGAGTTATAGTGTTCGCTAGTGATATTGGACTTACTCTCCTAAGTGAATCAGATGTGTGGTTCATGGACGGGACCCATTCCACAGCACCAAAGCAGTTTGCTCAACTATTTGTGATACGTGTGCCTCTTGGACATACCCATGTGTCCGATGTGTATGCCTTACAAGTATCGTTGTGCCTGTCTTCAGAGAAACCTGCGACCATACACATCAACGGTCGTTTCCGACTACGAAGTTACCATTCACAAAGCTGTTCGATCAACCATCAGCCAGAACATCCGGATCCAGGGCTGTTTCTATCACCTGACACAGAGTACATGGAGACGAATTCAGGCTGAAGGACTACAGGCAGCATACAGAGAAAACGATGTCATCAGGGTTTTCTGTGGAAAGTTGGACGGGCTGGCCTTCCTCCCACTGGACAAAGTCAGCGAAGGTATAGCCATCTTGGAGGAAGAAGTCTCAGAAGAGCTAATAGCTATTTTACACTACTTTGACTCAACATACGTGACAGCGTCATAGAGAAGTGTCATGGGACCAGGAGGTGTTCTTCGTTTCCGCAGAGTACCACCAAGATTCGCACCAGATACCTGGAATGTCCATGACAGATGGCCATCGTACCAACAGTGTGTGTGAGTCTTAGAATAACGGATTCAAGCACCTGGTTGGGCACAAACATCCATCCATATGGACTGCGATCAACTGCCTAAAGAAAGACAGCACAATCGTTGAAACAAAACACCTCCAACATCAACATGGAATACAGCCAGCAAAGAGACAGAGGAAGAAAACTGTTAATCATCAAAAACAAATGAAAGAACTATGTACACAACTTGTAGAAGGACACAAAACTGTGACTGAATTCCTTTGTGTTGTTGGACAGTGTATTAGACTAAGTAAATAGCTGTGCTAATGAAAATGACCAGACTGTGTGTTGATTGAATATGTCTGCATGAACTACCTTGAAAGCAGTTTTGTTTGTAAATACATGTATATCCACTTTTCATTGTTTTATTATCATGATGTGCTATATTTTCTACACTAGAAGTTAGCATATGCTGTATTTTGTGTGCTATATATTTACTCATAATTTTGATTTACAGGAAATAAATTTGACTTTATTAATCTTTGTTTTTTTCTGGTTTATTTGTCTATGAAATCATTTAATAAGATGTAAATGTACTCAACACTTTTACTGTCTGTCACCTTATAACAAAAACCAGGATGGCTCATCAATATGGGATCTTTTGTCCACCCTGTCAAAATGGTGTGGGAACTTTTGTCCACCCTGTTAAATCGCAATAAGGCATCTTGTCCTAGTGACAATTTATTGAATGAATATTTTCTTGAATCCGACGATATATTAACTGGACAGTTAACAGATCTTTTTAATGTAATATTCCATGCAGGTTATTTTCCCCAACAATGGTCGGAGGGTTACATTATTCCCGTATTTAAAAAAGGAGATAAAGCCTCACCTAATAATTACAGAGGAATAACATTAATGAGTAACTTAGGAAAGTTATTTACCAGTATCTTAACCAATAGAGTGGAACAATGGTTTGAAAATAATAACTTATTGTCAGATGCACAATTCGGTTTTCGTAAAGAACGTATCACTGTACATGCAAATTTCATTTTACATAATTTAATTGAAAACCTTCTACATGATAAAATGCGTATCCCCTGCGCTTTTGTCGATCTTAAAAAGGCTTTTGACTCGTTTATCGAAATGCACTATGGTATAAGCTCTACAAAATGGGATTGGACGGGAAAATACTTAAAATATTCAAGGAAATGTATTCAACAGTGAAATCATGCGTTAAACATTTGAATTCATTCTCGGACTTCTTCAATGTAGCAGTCGGTTTAAAACAAGGTTTAAATAATTCTCCAATTTTGTTTGCCATGTTTTTAGATGATTTGGAACTTTTCTTACAAAATAAAATTGACTCGGGTCTAACCTTAATGAATTTATGTATTATTGTCCTTCTTTTTGCTGATGATATGGTGATCGTTGGTAATTCGGTACAGGATCTTCAAAACAGTCTTAATCAGCTATATGACTATTGTCAGTATTGGGGTTTAGAGGTGAATACAGAAAAAACTAAGATAGTAGTATTTCGCAAAAGAGGTCATGTACTCCGTTCTGAACAGTGGTATTATAGTAACCAAGTCTTAGAAGTTGTTGATGACTTTAATTATCTAGGTACTGTTTTTAACCACACGGGTTCATTTAAACTAAATAATCAATACATTATTGGGAAATCGCTAAAGGCCATGAATGTTTTACTTATAAATATCAGGAAATTCGAATTATGTCCAGTAATATCTCTCCAATTATTTGACGCTTTTGTGGGGTCAACTCTGAACTATCGGTGTCCTATTTGGGGGTTTGGTAAATCCAAGGACCTAGAACGTGTATATCTTAAATTCTGTAAACAAATTCTCGGCGTTAAAGCAAGCTCTAGCAATGTAGCAATTTATGGAGAACTTGGCCGTTTTCCATTATATATCACAAGATACGTTATCATAATAAAGTATTGGATAAATTTACTCCACACTAAGAATATTATACTTAAAACAATATATGAGAATGCATTATCTAAATGTTTGTTGGGTGCTAAAAATTGGGTATCTAAGATTAAAACATTATTAAATAACTTTGGTTTTTCCGAATATTGGGATTACCAAAGTAACATAAATAAAAAATATTTTATACCAATGTTCAAAGAAAGGCTTATCGATTGTTTCAAGCAAATATGGTTTTCTGATATTGAAAATAATCAAGTACTTAACTCATTATATATTTTTGTCAAACCAAACTTTGGTGTCGAAGAATACATCAAAACAATAAGCACTAAAAGGAACAGGAGTTTGCTTACTCGTCTTCGAATCTCGTCACATAATCTACGCATAGAGTCGGGCAGATATGGCAGAAATAGAGTAGATCGACATGAAAGAGTCTGTACTATGTGCAATTCTGGAGATATCGAAGACGAGTATCACTTTGTACTAACATGCATGGCATATAGCGAAATTAGACAAAAATACATCAAAAAATATTATTACGTACATCCTAGCATGTCTAAATTTATACAGTTATTGAAAACCTGCAATAAATCACTACTAATTAACCTCTGTCATTTTATAAACTATGCAACAAAGCATAGACTTAATATCGTTAATGTAAACACATAAGCCCTAAATTAAACAGTGAAGTTGTATTTTTGAAGAATGCTAGACATTTTTTGTCAGAATATAATAGTCAATAAGCTAACTTTTGGATGTATAGTGTGGTGCTGTTGAAATCGATATGAACCTTATTTGGTAGTTCATGCATATATACATGTGTTTATATTAAATGATTACATATATAACCTGTAATAGCACTAAAGGTATTGGAACGTTAATGTATATATTACGATGAGGTTAAATACCATATTATTCCCATTACTTGTGTTAAGCTTGTTTTTGTGTTGTTTTTATGACAGCTTATATTTCTTTTCTAGGTGATTCTCTTAAACAACAATTCGACTGATCAATCAACGAACTAGAAAAATGTCTCATTCTCCTCTTACCCTATTTTAGCGAAGTTCAACTCATAGCAGTTTACCCCCCAAAACAACTGATTTTTTTTCTTTTTCTTTTTAAATGACCATGAAATTATGTATTTATTTGTTTGTATTACAAGATGCATGTATATGTATACGTAAATAAAATCTATCTATCTATCTATCTGTTAAAATAACGTGGGATATTTTGTCCACCCTGTTAAAATGATATGAGACCTAGCTTTTGTCAACCCTGTCAAAAATAGCATGGGATCTTTTGTCCTGTATTCCTTTGCAATGTCTATAATTTTATATATTATGAATGTCTGGTGTGAAGATGTTTCAACAAACGGAAGGAAAACATTGTGGGAAAAGATTAATTGCTCATAATTAGCAATTTCTCCTTTTCACGCAATGATATCATCTGTCTAAAATATTAAAAATATTAAAATTGTTACTTTTCTTCTGTCAGATGTTTAAACAGTTTGAAGAAAACGGAGCAAATTCTCCATTGCACCCAATTAAATTGTCTTCCAGATGTTTGAAAAAGAGGAAGAAAAGATTGTGGGGAAAAGTGGAAGAAACATTGCAATTTCAGAAAAATAAAGTCAAAATTTCGGAAATTGTTTATAATGAGGATTTCCTCCAGTTTGTTCTGTCAAATGTTTGAAAATGTGGAAGGAAGCATTGTGGGAATACATAAAAAAGAAACATAGCAATTTCAGATAATAAAGTTAAAGTTTCGCATTAATAAACAAAAGATAAATTATAAATACGTTTATTGAAATTTGTCTATTATATGTTACAAATGTATTAAATAAAAGAAAAAATTAATTAAACCTGAAATCGAAATAAAGATATAAGAACTGTTGCCTTTTGTCCTGTTACCTGTTATCTGCACAGGTGCCAGTCTCGTTTAAAATCTAAAAAAGCATTTGACTAAATATTCTACGGCCCGGGACATCACTGAGATGACATTTGGTTTTTAATTATTCGACATATTTTGCTCTATCAATTTATGAAAAAGCGCCTTATACAGCATTTCAAATGCGTACAAGAGAGAAAAAGAAATTTCCTTTCGAAAAAAGCGAAGTTTTATGTTTTTATTTAAATATCTTTTACAGTTGTACCCGATTTCATGAATTGGATTCAGCCGGAGATAAAGATTTTCAGCGGGCAACTCCTGAAAACAGATTACTTACCGTGTTTTATAGCCGTAAAGTAACATATAATTGCCCTATGATAGCAGCTCATTAAGATTATATGACACTTCTTAAAAATGGAAAAATCATCTGATTTACGAGCATTTACTCGGACCTCACATCACCTCAGTGAGAGCAGTAGTTTTACAATACCTCGAGTTTAAGTCTATTAACTTAATAACAGTTGGTACCTAACTTGCACTGACTGTAATATCTTTGAAAATAGTAATTCCACGCGAATATCTTAAGGTAAATTACAGCCATTGCGATCAGAAAAATTGGCCGTTGAGAAGGAAATGTACTTTGTCAATATATAGTCAAATGCTATTTTTAGATTTTAAACGAGAATGGCACCTGTGGTTATCCGGGCAAAAACTGTTACTTTTTGCCCGTTTCTTTTTTGTCCGATTACCGTGTATGCCCGTACCAATAATTCGAATCGTCTAGAAACGTATTTCTTATTTAAACATGATTTCGAATTCGAAAGTTACCCTGACAACATAACAATCTTTAATTACATTCACTCACTTTAGAATTTCATCTCATAAATTAGCAACAGAACGAGGTCGTCATTTGGTATGGCCTTATTTTGAACACAAGATGACCCATTTTAGAACGTTGCAGGATTGTCTACACGATCGCCACTACGTGCCTTTGGCGCTTTGATTACTATTTGCGTCTCCAGGACGAGTAAATACTACTCGTAAATAGCACTACTAGTAGTATAGTAAATATTGATTTTGTTTAACTACATGCGACTGCTATATTTTCGTCGGTAACGCTTTTGAAAAAAAGAATCTTCCAAATGTTTCCTGAAAGAGAATCTGGGTACCAAGCCGGTTGGGCCTCAGATCAGATGACACGTTTTGTGGCACCTGATCTAGTTTTAATGTGTTTGAAACAGGACGTCAACGGTTGGCGAAATCCATCGCGAGCTTCCAAATAATTAATTGACACGACATCGGAGGTTCTTGTCATTTGTCCAATTATTTGAAATTGTGTCAAACGTATCACACATTTGATAAAAAAAATATAATTGTGTATATCAGAATAATACATGTCTATCATTTTGTTCAAATGCAAGGATCAATTCAATATTGTCAAGAAGACAAAAGTAACAAGAAATATGTGAGCTACTGCTCACTAGTGATACCCCCGCTCATGTTTTGAAAGACATATGTGATGGTGGGGTAAAGGGCCATAACTCCGTGAAAAATCATCCAACCGGAACGCAAACACGATATGCGCATCTACACTTGGTGGTGATCCTTCCTATGAAGTTTCATAAAATTCCAAAAAGCGGTTGCAGAGAAATAGCCCGGAAATGAATTTAGTCATACATAGCCTGATGGTGGAGTAAAGGGCCATAACTCCGTGAAAAATAATCCAACCGGAACGCAAACACGATATGCGCATCTACACTTGGTGGTGATCCTTCCTATGAAGTTTCATAAAATTCCAAAAAACGGTTGCAGAGAAATAGCCCGGAAATGAATTTAGTCATACATATCCTGATGGTGGGGTAAAGGGCCATAACTCAGTGAAAAATAATCCAACCGGAACGCAAACACGATATGCGCATCTACACTTGGTGGTGATCCTTCCTATGAAGTTTCATCAAATTCCAAAAAGTGGTTGCAGAGAAATAGCCCGGAAATGAATTTAGTCATACATAGGGGTAAAGGGCCATAACTCCGTGAAAAATAATCCAACCGGAACGCAAACACGATCTGCGCATCTACACTTGGTGGTGATCCTTCCTATGAAGTTTCATCAAATTCCAAAAAGCAGTTGCAGAGAAATAGCCCGGAAATGAATTAAGTCATACATAGGGGTAAAGGGCCATAACTCCGTGAACAATAATCCAACCGGAACGCAAACACGATATGCGCATCTACACTTGGTGGTGATCCTTCCTATGAAGCTTCATCAAATTCCAAAAAGCGGTTGCAGAGAAATAGCCCGGAAATGAATTTAGTCATACATAGGGGTAAAGGGCCATAACTCCGTGAAAAATAATCCAACCGGAACGCAAACACGATATGCGCATCTACACTTGGTGGTGATCCTTCCTATGAAGTTTCATCAAATTCCAAAAAGCGGTTGCAGAGAAATAGCCCGGAAACGAAAGTGTTAATGACGGATGGACGGAAGGACGGAAGGACGGAAGGACGGAAGGAAGGACGGACATGGGTAAAACAGTATACCCCCCCCCCCCCCCCCCCCCCCCCCTTTCCTTCGGAACCGGGGGTATAATAACATTGTATGTGACAGGCAGAAGAAAGATTAACAACCGCACGAACAATACGGGAGTAATCAATAAATTTGACAACTGTGACTAACATTTGATACATAGATGGGGGTTTATTGTTTGACTTCCTTTATCGATATAAACTATACGGATTAACTATTCTATATGTGGACACAACATTTGTTAAACAATAATTGGAATATTTGCTAACGCGCCTCGTACATGTATGTTTTGTGAAAAATAATTTATGGCGGATTCCTGAATGAACATTCGGACTCATTGTCGTTATATACACCAACACACGACCATTCGCGAAGTTACCGTGTCTACCTGTTTTCGCGTGCAGTGGATCGAATGAAGTGTTTTTCCGGTATAATAGTTGTCACAATATTATTCTGTGATATGTTTCACGAATAAGCTGATTGATTTATTGTTCCAGTGAATGAGAAGCATGTCAAATATGTTTAAAACAGCCAAACATCTATTTGAAATTACTTCTATTTGTGGTAATTTTGAGCGGGACCTCATTTGCTAATCATGACACAGGCGGAGCCGAGTGTGAAACTTCGTGTGCTTGGACCACATG
Source organism: Serripes groenlandicus (assembly GCA_031761405.1). Lineage (NCBI taxonomy): Eukaryota > Metazoa > Mollusca > Bivalvia > Cardiida > Cardiidae > Serripes > Serripes groenlandicus. The sequence goes on from JASEVX010000622.1 coordinate 70,311, forward strand.
GAGTAATTGGGACTCCTGCAGCACTACTTGCGGTGCCGGCAGCGAAACCCGACATCGATATCTATGTTGTCTGTCTAGTTATGACAGTTTTAATGACTGCTTGTTGGTTGCGGACTCCAGAATGATCCAATTCATAAATATGATGACCGAAATTGTGGTAATTGCAACAACGGTGACCTCAGATGGCATTATTGTTCTTGTTTCGACGGATACTCAGGAGCATGTTGCGAAGAAGGTATTTTCTCCATCTTAATAAAGATATGGCGACATATTTGTTCTGGTTTCAATGAGGTTGATAATTACAATAAAGACTGAGACGAGCCTGTGCATCCCACCCGCACAGTCTCGTCAGAGCCTTCACTGTCCGTCTACATGTAATAAAGTCATAGATAAGTATTTTGTCAATATTGAAAATCTATATCATGATTGTGATCCTCAATTTACCTTTATATGATAGTCTATTAGACCACATATCGCTAGAAGCGGCTCATCCATTGAACGGACACACCTTCCAGAACACCTGTAGAACGTTATGCTCTGACAAAACAAAATCTTACCTTAAGACTTCACGGCTCAGAATTAACGTCTGGCCGTACTTATTGCAAGGTTAGTCTGCTGCAGAATGCGTTTTTTGTGCACAAAAATCATTACTACCGGTATACGTGTATCCTGACACAGATTCATCAGTCCTAAATGTTATCCCCGTTAGCAAGAACGGGCGCCAAGAAGGGAAGCCATTACTACCATGTTTGACCTTTGACCGTGCTCCCTAGGCAGACAATCTGATTGAGTGGGGTTAAACGCCGTTTTTTCATCACTGTATGCATCCAGTAAGGTGGAAATATTTCGGATATACCATTACGTATCATGTGTGTATTATCAGTACTACCGGTATTGTGTATCATGTGTTCATTATCCACTACAATCATAATGTGTATTTGTGATAATATTGTATTGTATTACACAAATAATTATATATCGAAATAGAATCTTCCTACAAGTACATGTACACACCTATTGCGGGATCTGTTTAGCTCTATAATTGATAGAGATAAGGGGTAAAATTACCGGGGCTACTCTGTTGTTTGCAGTTTATGCATTTAAGTCAAAATAACATATAAGCTGACAGAACTGAATCATCTGAAACTTCACTGTACTCAGATATAAGACCCAAAATCGGATTATACCCTTGGCATTCAGGGTTAAGGGGATTGTATTATGACGGTCCGTGTCAGGATAAATAAATACTAGTAATAAATTAGACTGGAAACGCCTTGATAACTGGACAAAAAAGTATTGCAAACGACATAAAACATCATTCAAACTTTATATGTCTCTGTTACAGATATAAACGAGTGCTCGAGTTCGCCGTGCCAGAATGGTGGGTCATGTTTAGATCGGATAAATCGATACGAATGTGACTGTGGGCAGGGGTTTTACGGTGACCACTGTGAGACCGGAATATGCCAACCACTTCCGGCCGACATCATCTTCGTTCTGGATTCTTCAGCGAGTCAATCGCCGACCGATTTTCAGAAGCAACTTGATTTCGTGGCTCGGTTTATTGACCATATAGCCTTAGGACCTGCAGATTTACAAGTATCATTGGTAACATTTTCGTTTACAGCAAGGATCGAGTTCTACCTTGATGAGTACGAGGATCCAGTAGCAATGAAAGACGCCATAACAAAAGTGAAGTTCAAAGCAGGCCCTACTTTTACGAACAAGGGACTAGAGAGTGTGAAAGAAGTGCTCTCCGCTGGTAGAGGTGGGGATGGCCCTCGGCCGAATGGAAAGTACGCGAAGTCTTACGTGTTTCTGTTAACTGACGGTATGTCAACGAATCGAAAGGCAACGAAAATAATGGCAGCTGAGATAAGGAATTTGGTTTACCGTGTAATAACAATTGGTGAGTACTGTAAAGATCAATACAACCTCTTCAGTACAATATCTGGCTGATGCTGAGATAAAATTGTTCTAGATAGGTGTTGTTTTTAAAAGTTTAATCTATTTCTTGGTAGAAAAAAAAATGACATACCCAAAGAAAACACCCTTGGAACTAAATTAGTGTTGCCAAAGTAAAGATTGCTCGTGTCGAGCAATTCCATACTTTCTTTAAAATATGTTTGACGCAGATGTCTACTGCTTTTCAGTTATATCATGGCTTTGTTTAAAGTTGTTACTGGCATGGAGCAAAGTATGACAATTGTAAACTTAGATGCAAGATAGCTATAACTAGACCAGACCAATCGCTTAACACCTATACACTATTTAAACCTAAATGTACATGCTGACGTAAGTCTGGAAGTGTTGCCCCAGTAATTGCACGCCAATGTTGTTTTAATCCTTTCCCTCATATAGACGCTTTCTGACGCACTCTGCAGCGGACGACTACTGAAACAATGTGTCAAAAGCAGAAATTGCTCAAAACAATCTTTTTTTTTTTCTTTTGCCATAATGTTTTCAACTTGATTAAATAATCATATTTTTGTTTACAGAGATTTTTCACTAATTTGTACGAATGTAATCAAAGTCGTCTGCTGCAGAAATGTTGTATGTTGGAAAGGGTTAAATGATGCCAAAAATGGAGAGTCATTAAGACCCCGAAATCGCCACATGTAGCTTACACCCTTCATGAACATAACAGAACGACATAGCATCTCGTGAAATATCATTGTTGGTGCTAATTTAGTAAAAATACATCTTGATCGGTTAGACCGTCCGCTTAGGGAGCGGGAGACCAGTGTTCGATCCCAGATTGATTCAAATATTTAAACTATTTTTAAAATAGATGCAAGTACTTCCCTTCTTAGCGCACAGGAGTGTGGGATAGCACTACGTTTGATGCATTGCTTTCAGGATAAATAATGCATGACGTACTGGTAATTTATCCAGGAAACGCCGTGATATAACTAAAATACTGTTGAAAGCGGTGTACGCCGCCATTTGAATTGACAAACGAATTAGTTATGGCGTGTATATAGAATAACCCCAGATATATCGTCTGACAAAAGGATAGAATTATAACAGTACAATACCTGTAATCACTTGATTAGCACTAAGGCCAAGGTATTTTTAAAACGTGTATTTTAACCCGTCCATTAGGCCAAGGTAATTTTAAAACGTGTATTTGAACCCGTCCATAGGAAAACGTAAACGTCGGGGTTTCTGAACGTTGCGGGTTCATTTTATCCCGGGTATCTTGTTCATATTATAATCGTCAAACGTTGGTAGAAGCCTCTAACAAACTAACTATGGATGTAATAAGTTTACAGTTGAGATAAGGTAATACAGTGTTTCTAAAAGTCAACTCTTCCCGTGTAAAGGCACATTTGTCAATGGGTTCGATCGGGAGCGGGTATTACCAATGGTGGGGAAAACCCAAAATAAATTAGTTTCAACGCTTGTAAATGAACCTTCCGAAGACATGTGCGTACATTGTAGATGTAAATAAGTCTGTGAATATGCACAGTGGGATTAGTTTTTTCCCTGTTCCACAAGGAATCATTAAATAAAAAAGTTAATTTAAAATCACGACATTGATCCGACTGTCAGAATAAATGTTGGAACTGGTTATAAAGTGCATTAAGGGCAAATACCATTATTCCCCTTTTCTTATAACGAGATTAAGCTTGATACAAGCGTTGAAAGTAGATGTAAATAAGTCTGTGAATATGCACAGTGGGATTATTTTTTTATAAATGTTGGAACTGGTTATAAAGTGCATTAAGGGCAAATACCATTATTCCCTTTTTCTTAAAACGAGATTAAGCTTACCCCCCCCCCCCCCCCCCCCCCCCCCCACACACACACACAGACCTTTCCGACATACAACAAATCTGAAGCAGACAACTTTAAAAACATCACGGCCAAAACATGGAAAATCCCCATAAATGAAGGTATAATTACTCAAAAAAGTTGAAAACATTGTGGCAAATGGAGAAATTGCTTGTTTTGAGCAATTTCTTCTTTTGTCACATTGTTTTCAAAAGTCGTTTGCTGCAAAGGCGTCAGAAAGAATCTGTATGAGGGAAAGGGTTAAATAGAATAAAACGTACGATATGTGATCTGTTTAAATATCGATTATTAAACACTCCCTACAGATGAATTGTAACACATCTGCCAACGAAAACTTCAAAATCAGTTAGACAAAATATTGCAATTGATAATTTATGAATTTAAGTTTTAAAATTGAATATAGCTGAAGACGATTGTGGTTAAAGAAGACATTGATCTTGTTGAGCATTTTTTCCTTGTTCGACCATGTTTTTAATCTTCACGCGGGAAAGTGTGGTAAACTACCATGCCACTTTATAATCGCAACCCATTACTTCATAGTGTTTGTTCGACCCTTTCCACTCGGTCAACTTTCTTTCCGACGATTGACAAAAGTCAATGCGACATGCGTCATTCGTCTTGCACCAATGAGCTAAGTCTATATGGAAAAGCAGCCAGTTGCTTGGGAAGATTGTTGTGTGGAGTACTGGTGTGAGAAAACCAGGAAATGCATGAGTAGGTGAACTGGCCGCCGTGATATAACTGAGAAATTGTTAAAAACGGCGTTAAACCCCAATCAATCAATCGACCCTTTCCCTAATACATTTCATGCCTTTGAAGCAGAAGACCAATGCAAATAGTGTGTAAAAGGGAGAAACTGTTCACAAGTTTACATCTAATTCTTCATATTTCATGGATTTTTTTTCCAAAACTCAGACGACACTAAAATACAATGAGGTAAACGTTCAAACTTGGTTAAGTAAATTCTGAACCGACAGACGGATTTATTCGAACAAGCCTTATGAATCGTGTGTATTGTGAAACATATCTAAAAGATCCGGCCTGACCAGGGCTCGAATCTTGAACCTCTTAGTCCGAACGCTCTACCACACTACAATAGTAAACTCAATAACAAGGCAGTATACGTGTATATATATTGGCTACAGAAGTATCTGATAAATCTAGTGTATTCCGAAGTTTCTGACAATTCAGATGTATCTGATAAATCTGATGTATTTCGGCATATCTGATAAT
>JASEVX010000623.1:0-40503 GCA_031761405.1 Serripes groenlandicus
AATGACAAATTTCTCCAAACACCAAAATGCGTTCTATTGAATTCTAAAATACACTTTCATAGACAGAAATATCCCCGTAGTTTCCCATGGAAGTCGTATCCTGCATACACTTTCTATGGAGGCAATGCTAAAAGTATACAAAGACATTTTCAGATATGTTTTCGGTTAATAAACAGGATTCAAAACAACTCATTAGTATCACTTTTGACAGTCGATTGGATTGGATCCACGCGGATGTATCTACCAACAGTTCAACGCTACACATACCGCTGTATTGAAAATAATCGTTTGACAGTAGATTGAAACATGTCTCGGCATTATTCAATCACGGATCTGTTTATTCATGCGACTTAATTTCCAGAGTTTGATTATTTTGATATTATATCCGTCTACTCAGACAAATGAATTATACCCCTTTATGTCTTAACCCTTAACATTTAAGTTTGTTTTATTGGGGTTTTTACGCCGCATTCAACTTGATTTCAGTTATATCACGGCGACAGTTCACTTATTCATGATCCCTGGGTAAACAAACCAGTACTAGGCTAGAAAATGTGCCTTGCCCAAGGGCACTCCATCATGACCGTAGTGCCGCGACTGGCGATCTAACATTTAAGTATGATTTGTTTGTTTTACCGTTGTTTTACGACGCTTTCAACAATATTCCAGTAATACCACATTACCAGAACAGCGTTTCCTGTGTAAATATTAACCAGTAGTAGAAACAGCGTTTTCTGTGTAAATAATTCCCAGTTCTAGAAAGTTCATTTAACCTGATGCCAGCCAGCCCAGTTTTAACCCTAAGATTCAAGAATGGAAACCATTATTACCTTTTTTGAAAGATAGTTTGGTATGTGCCGGCATGGGATCGAAAATTGTGCGTATTATATATCAAAATATGTGAACAATGTAGACCGAGATCAGTCTGCGCTTGTGATTTGAAATACTCATTTCGTCTATAGCTCCGAGAGTCGGTTAAGGTTCCATTTGAGAAACACCAATCATTAGGTTGATATTGTTTGAAACTATTTCTCTGTTACTGACGTATTTTAACATTGTTGCAAACGAAATAAATAAAAGACACTCACAAACGAGTACACGTTGTCTCTTTACGGTCATATCCATATTCATATATATGTTCCATTGTTTCCATATAATATATTTCCATATGTTCCAATGTTCCCATGTAATACATTTCCATATATTCTGACAAGGGGCATGTAACCGGACTAGTATGGGAAAATGATAACACATAACAGTACCTATTTTGAATAGCGCGCTTTATGTTTCGTGCTATATTCTTGTCATACGCTTTCCCAGAAGACGACAAAGCATATGATATATTACGGATTATTTTTAATATAATGTCTTTATAATGGATAAAAACACGTCGTCGATTGTAAATGCGCTGAACATACATTTTGTTTTTCACGATGGTTGTCTCAAATAGAATGATGAATTGCTTAAGAAATTTCACGCGAGCTTTTAAAATTGTTCACTATTGTACGCCCTTTTTATTTTCGAATCTCGTTATTACACGACCCTTAAACTACAATTGCGGACAGTTTAAGATTTAAGATCAGCCTGCGCATTCTTGCAGTCTTAATAGCCTGGTCTACACCTTTTGCTACTCTTGTTATCAATACGATACAAAACATTAAACATGACAAAAGACAATGGATTTTCCGAAAGCCCAACATTAAGAAAAAACATTTGTATATATATATATAGGAAAGACTTGTCGATAACTTGACAAACATTCTAACACAATGAGGTTATAGATGTACACGTGATATATTTGAAGCGCGGGGAGAGAGACATGCAGAGAGAGAGAGAGAGAGAGAGAGAGAGAGAGAGAGAAGAGAGAGAGAGAGAGAGAGAAGAGAGAGAGAGATGAGAGAGAGAGAGAGAGAGAAGAGAGAGAGAGAATGAGAGAGAGAGAGAGAAGAGAGAGAGAGAGAGAGAGAAGAGAGAAGAGAGAAGAGAGAGAGAGAGAGAGAGAGAAGAGAGAGAGAGAGGAGAAGAGAGAGAGAGAGAGAGGAGAGAGAGGGAGAGAAGAGCAGAGAGAGAGAGAGAGAGAGAGGAGAGAGAGAGAGAGAGAGACGAGAGAGAGAGGAGAGGCATGGAGTCTGGAGAGAGTCGTGGGACTCTCCCTCGGATTAACCTTCGAATTATATATTCATCGATAAAAACTTACGAAAACGTACCACTATACGATTTCATTTATTTAACTGTGTTTTCCTCATGGACAATTTGATGTAGCTGGCCAGAGTGCTACAACATCTTGGGTGCTTATTCCATATAACAACCCAAAATGGTTTTCAATTTTACATCTCTGAACATTAAGAAGAAAACATTGGAATATATAGCAAAAAAACTTGTCCATAACTTTATAAGAACTTGACAAACATCTTGGGTGCTGATTCCAAATGACCGGTACACATTTAACCCAAGGTTATTTTTTAATCTTATATCTATGCACATATAGAAAGCACTTGTGTATTATACTATAGGAAAGACGCGTCCATAACGTATAAGAATGTTTCAAAAAATTCAGCGGGATAACATTAAAAAACAAAAATTCTTGTGAGGTGATAAAAGTCGCCATGTTTCAACGATATAGTCGATATAGTCAAACATTTTGATTGTTTGTTTGGTGATTTACACCGATTTCAGGGATGTTTCAAGTACATCACGGCGTGTCCTGGGTTAGTTAACACTATTACTGGTTCATTTATCCTGACACCAGCAAGTCAGTCGTTATACTAATCCCAACATCCCGTTCGCCAAGAAGAGAAAGTCGTTACTTCCATTTTAAAAGTAATCGACCCGCAGTCGAGCAGCAAACCCAGGACCTCCCGAATCTAGTGCGATCTAATTTTTTAAAAATAAACACAACTCTGTGTCAAGATTGAGATTGCCATTGACTTTTGATCCAGAACCTGACTAAGTTCCTAATGGCATATTTCCCAGTAATCTTCCCCAAATTTGTAATTCCTGATTGCAATCTTGACTTCAATTGTCAACACTAACGAGACTAATTCCAAGCACGATTTCCCTACAGGGAGACAAAATCATCACAATATCACTTTTTTTGTCACGAATTTTCTTTTAAGATGAGAACAAATTAGGAGACCTGGATTTAACTTTTTCGCTGCCAAATATATTTCACAAAGTCGACTCTTCTTCTTTGTTGAAAATTGGACCATCTTTTCATTCCAACAGGACATTTGATAACTTTTATAGATATCTAAGTGGCAAACAATGCAGATTTCAGGAGTGACAGCTGTTTACGAGCTGTTTTACCTGAATCTGCGGTGTTTGTAGAAAAACCGTAAACACCTTTCGCAGCGAAAAAGGGTAACCATTTCCCACTTGCATACTATTCTGGAGCATCTGATTACAACATAATTAATAAAACAGTGTGACAAATGGATAAATCGCTCAATAAAGTTTCAATACTAGTAGCAACATTGAAGAAAGATAAAAGGTACATTTCAATGCATTCTTAAAACATGTACCGCATATATACATGCATTTAACCCTTTCCAATATACAAAAACTCTACAGTATACTACTTTGAAAACACTTTGTCAAAAAGAATGAAAATTATCTATAAATGACAGAATGTTTTTTTTACTATAAGCACTTTCTTCTTTAGCCATAAGGTTTCCGAAATGTGTCTGCTTTAGAGTTGATTAATTGGGGTTTAACGCCGTTTTTAACAATTTCTCAGTTATATCACGGCGACCAGTTCATCTACTCATTGCATTTCCTGGTTTTCTCACACCAGTACTCCACACACCAAACTTCCCAAGCAACTGGCTGCTTTTCCACATAAACTTAGCCCATTGGTGGAAGACGAATGACGCATGTCGCATTGACTTTTGTCAATCGTCGGAAAGAAAGTTGGCCGAGCCGGGATTCGAACTCACAACCCCTGGATTGACAGCCCGCGTCTCTACCGACTGAGCTACCGGGGCTCGGCCTGCTTTAGAGAGAACATACTTCAAATGCTCTTTATGTGGGAAAAGGATCACCTTCTGATGCCTTTCCTTTTAACCCTTTCCCACATATAGACGCTTTCTGACGCCTCTGTGGCATACCACTTTTGAAAACATTGTGACAAAAGAAGAAATTGCTCAAAACGAGCAATTTCTCCTCTTTGTCCACAATGTTTTCAACTCTTTTTTAATATTTAAACTCTTATTTATGGAGTTTTTCATGGTTTTTGTATAAAGGATTTTCAAAGTCGTCTGCTGCAGATTTGCTGTATGTGGGAAAGGGTTAAGGATGCGTATACATGAATGAATGTTAATCAAGGAATATCGACATTAAAACATTTCAATTGTCTATTTCACCTACTCTATCGTAAAAGTGCAACTTCTAATTTTCAGTGGTTTTCCATTTTAACCCTTTCCAACACAAGAACTATTCAGCAGACGAGATTAACAAAGTCCAATTATAAATATAAATATTCTCTATAAATAAAGGTATACTCATTGAAAAATAACGTTTTAGGCAATTACTCCTTTTGTCAGGATGTATTTACAATTCCTCTGCTGCATAGGCGTCAGTATAAAGGGTTGAACAATAAAACCACTATTTCCAGTGATGTACAAGTTATTGACCACTTTAATACCTAAAGCAGGTTGAAGAAATGCACGTTTACCAAAAAAACGGTGTTTATGTTTTCCCCAAAGCGTTTTCAGTGGTTAGGTTCTTGAATAATTGAAAGGTTTGGAAAACGACAAAGGGTTTATTTGGAAACCATTTCAAAGTTTTAAACCCTTGTTGACACTCCTGTCAGACTCTCAGACTCGAGTAAGATCAAACATCTTTATTTACTTTGGTCTTCGAAGATACATTTAAACACTTGTTTTACATACACATGCTTTGTGACGCCTATGCAACTAGTAAACAGACGACATCTGTAAAACATTGTAACAAAATGAGCAATTGCTCACAATGAGAAATTTCAAAGTTTACCATAGTGTTTACAAATCTGTTCAATAATGATGCATTCATAAAACTCGACCATTTCCTATATAATATACAGTCGATTTCTGTCGCCCTCTGTAGTAGACGACTTTAAAAAATATTGTGACAAAAGGAGGAATTGTTCATAACGTGGGAAAATGTCGTCTGATTCGTGGGAGAGGTTAATTAGTGAGTTTGAGTTATCAAATCGAAACTAAAACACATCTGTTTCGTATTATCTTAGTCAATCCAACCCATTAATCGCTTAATGGATACACAGGAGCTTGATAAGGTTTTAATACTGGGGGAAAAAACCTGGCTAAACATTGTCCTAAAATAAAACCTTCAACTATTATGTTATGCAAACAAACTAATAAAGTAAGTGGCACTCAACTATACGCCACTATGAATTGTTTTCAATATTTCTATATCAGGTTTGTGTTTCTTTCCGGATGGGACATTTTAATACATTACTTTGTCTTTGTTTCATTCTGCTTCGTATTGTCAGTGTGGGTAAACCACGGTGACTTTGACGTCACAAATGCTACGGCGGACAACAATATTCTACTTCGGTTTAGAAGTAAAAACAAAGGTAACTTTGTTGTTTCTTCATCATTTGTTAATGAAACATGGCGCATTCTACGCCGCTTACAGAGCCATATCTCCGGTTTTAAACGGAGTTTGATTAGTGGTTTAGTTTCTTCAAACACTTCAACGAACCTTTTCTCAAAATGTATTAAGATCGCAGACAGCATTATCAAAACTGGATTTTGAGAACAGGCTCGTCGACGTTTTTGAAAAAAAAGTAGACCACCAATCAAACTCCTGTGAAGAAACGGAGATAGGACATTGTAAGCGGCGTAGACTGCGCCATGTTTCATTAAAAATGGTGAAGAAATAATAAAGTTACCATTGTTTTTACATTCTTATCAAGAGCCATTATTGCTGTCTGACGATGCAACTATGACGTCAAAAGTCACGTGGTATACACGCACTGATTGTTAATGCATTTATAACATAACACGTCAGAAGAGGAAACTTCGACTTCTGCTATATTTCTCTAATACAACAACTCGTCAGCAGACAACTTCGAATACATTTAAGCAAATCTAAAGGGACACACTATAAATCAAAGTTTACTTATTCAACAGAGTTTGAAGACATTGTGGCAAAAGGAGAAATTGCTCATGTTGAGCAATTTCTCCTTTTCCCTCAAAGTTTTCAAAAGTCGTCTGCTGCAGATGCGTCAAAATGCGTCTACAAGTGGGAAAGGGTTAAGCCATCAAATCGTGAAAATTAAACTATACCATCAGAGACCGCAAACGAATTTGTTCCCAGACTAGAATTGCTCTAACGACCATAGGGACGGAAGATTAATGGTCAATGGCGCAATCCCAATGGTAGAAGGGAATTGCCTGTTATATGTAGGTCTGACTGTCTGGGGCTTGAGACAATAATATCGTTGTCTTGAATTATTCTTGGTTGCTGACCTACTCCCATATATGTGATTGTATGTTAGTTAGTTAATTAATTAACATATTAAATTGTTTTGTACGTTTTGAACAACTATTCACCTTTCCACGATGTTTTTTTTTCAAATGTTGGTTGATACAACACGATAATCAGTTGAATCTGTTTTCTATTGTATATGTATCATTGTGACTTCATGTTATGTAAATTGTAACTAAATGCTTATACCATTTACTTTATTGTAAATGTAAGTTAACATGCGCCGTCCTGCGAGAAAACCAACAATGCGTAAAGTATCGACCCAGATCAGCCTTAGCATGCCGCGCAGGCTAACCCGGATAGACACTTTTCGCCTCATGTAGATTTTCTATATCAAGAATTATTACTCTATACATCTATCCCCCTGAGACGGAATGTGTCGGCCCGGATTAGCCTGCGCGGATTGCGCAGGCTGATCTGGATCGATACATTACGCAGAGGCTATTATGTTGGTTTTCTTGCGGGATGACTCATACGCAATAAACGTATGAACAACGAGTTTAAATGTAAATAATTCAAGAAATCTCTGCTACCTAACGCCAAACAGTTGAATGTGCATTATAGTGTACCATTGCGTCTTTAAATTATTATATTCATGTATATTGTCAAAAAAGAGCTTTTAAATATTGTTAACTTAATTGTAAAGGCTAACGATTTATACGATTAAAGTGTCAATCCATTAAAGGATCAGATGAAGCCAACATTGCGTCATTATTAACCCTTTTCGGGTCAGACACCGCAAACGAATTTGTTCCCAGACAAGATTCGCACTAACGACCTCGGGGAACGAAGATTAATGGTCACTGGTGAAACCCCAAGGGTAGAACGAAATTGTCTATGTAATTTACACATCCCTGACCGGCTAGTGAAAAGTGTTATCAGTGTATTGGATTGGTCATGGTCAATGAAATATTCCTATAAATAGATTTATAACTGTTCTAGGTATTGTATGTGTGTGTGTGTGGGGGTGTGTATGTGTGCATCATGCAGAAGGGTTGAATAATGTGAACTGACCAACATTGTCTATTGCAATTAAGTAACCCTTTCCCAGATACAAAAAATCTGCAGCAGACGACTTTGAACACATTAAGGCTAAAACATGGAAAATATATATAAATGGAGCTATAATTACTAATAAATTTGAAAATATTGTGGCAAAGGGAGAAATTGCTCACCATAAGCAATTTCTCCTTTTGCCACAATGTACATTGTTTTTAAAAGTCGTCTGCTGCAGAGGCGTCAGAAAACGTCTACATGTGGGAAAGGGTTAAACATAAATGATAGTAAGTTAAGCAAATGACTATTAATACCTGAGTGTGAACAGAGCAACGCAATAAATGTATTGGGAAGTGAGAACATAGCTGTGAATTATTTGAATGAATGAATGAATGTATATTGTTTTATGGCGCATCGACAGCTAAGGTCATTTAGCGCGCAATTAAAGAATTATTTGAAATAAGTAATAGTAAATTAAACAAATATCTTTTAAGTGCCTGATCAAATTGTCAAAGAAAAACAATTAAGCTGTTGTCAATAGACACAAAATACTCGATTTTTAATGCAAACGTAACGACAACTACTTATATGAAGTTCATATTTGTGAACCAACTTGGTATTTAGTAAAAACATAAAAAAAAATCTCATGCATATATGTCGAAATTATTCCCATTACTTGTGTTAAGCTTGTTTTTGTGTTGTTTTATTACAGCCTATATTTCTTTCCTATGTGATTCTCTTAAACACCAGTTCGACTGATCAATCAACGAACTAGAAAAAGGTCTCATTCACCTCTTACCCTATTTTAGTTCAAATCATAGCAGTGTACCCCCCAAATCAACTGATTTTTTTTCTTATTTTTTTAAATGACCATGGAATTATGTATTTATTTGTTTGTATTACAAGATGCATGTATATGTATACGCAAATAAAATATATCTATCATAATTAATTATTGTTTAATTGTGTTATATGACTAGACGCTGTATTATTTTTTGCTTACTTCAATAAACAAATGTTATGTTTGACTTGTAAATAAATACGTTAATTCATCTCTTCTATTATATTTTCGAAAATCATTTGCACATGTACAGGATTCAAATGTCGACGGGGAGTTGTTCTTTAGCGAAGTGTGATACATCTACAATCAAAATCTATCAATACAATGATATGAACATACTTGTAAAGTGCAAATATATATACCCATACGGAATTGCTACACTTAAAAGTGTCTGACATTTGTATTTTATTTCTAGCTTGAAATATGCAAAGTCAGGTTGACATTACTTTTACATATTTCTGTTGGTTGAAAAATGAACCATTGGAAAAAGGTGCTTGCTGGCTTTTGTGATACTACTCTCATTTAGAGAGATGCTTCATAATTTAGCACAGATGACTTCAACGTCGTCTGCTGAAGATTGTTTGCGTGTTGGAAAGGATAAACAAATGCACGCGCTCCAGATATATATCAACAGTATGTGCAAATACTGCATCGTGCGAATATTTACTTTATATTTGCGTTCGCGTTTTGGATATCCTTTGCGCAAATATGCGTTTATAAAATGCATTCCGACAAACATTTTTAGAAACACGCTCGAGAAATACTGGATCATGCATGGGTACATTTATGGTTATTGATTTCAATTGCTAGTAACTAACCTGTTCAATATTACTTCAAGATAATGTAGTTCACGTTAGATTGATTTATCGTGGTTTAACGACATTTTCAACAATAGTTCATCTATTCATGCGTTTCCTGGCTTTCCCACACCAGTGCTCAACACACCAATCTTACCAATCAACTGGCTGTTTTTCCACATAGACTATTAGCGCATTTATGGAATGCCGCTTATAGTTCACGTTAGAGACGTTCGATATCAAGCTTTTTATCCATCGTGAACTCGAAGCTATTTCCAATCCGAATCACATGACCGGAAAGCGGTGTGTTACCCATCGTTGTTTACTTGCTTTCATCAACATTGTTTAATGTCTCATCTAAGTTTGTGAAGTAAACGATTTCCCACATACAGAAAATATGTAGAAGGCGACATTGAAAACCACTTTTAGACACAAATATGGGGCATATACCGATGGCTCGGCGTGAAACGGTTGTAACTAAAATTGGCATCTTTTCTCAAGTTTAATCACCTCGCCATGAAGTCTTTATAAGCGTTAAATCAATTTTCTTGGTAAACAATGGAAATTTAGGTGCCATTGCTCGTTCTGAGCAATGGCACCTAAATTTGCATTGTTTACAAAGGGGTCAAAATTGCCCCTAAACCAGGGTTTTCAAAATAGGCTTTTAGTTACAACCCTTTCACACCAAGCCCTCGATACATAAACGAAAATGTAATCATTGCATTGAGTTGAAAACGCAATATGTCTCCTGCTTTCATATTTTTCCTGCACCCTAACAAATGCGTCCAAATACGACTGTGAGTAGAACAATGTTAATCGATGCAATCCGATTGCAAGGTTTCCGAATGTTCACAAGGGAATTCCGTTTAAAACGTTTCCAAATAAGATTGCGTCAATTGTTCATGTTGAACACTTCGAATATCGCTTCTTAATTGTTGCATCACGAACTGCATAAATAGCCAATTGCGTGAAAGCAAACTTTGAGGCACTAAATCCCCTTTACCCATTTATAAACATTACTTGCATGTCGTTCTGTTTTCTTTCTATCTTTTTTTATTTGGGTTTTACCCCCGTCTTCACCATTATTTGCTTGGGAAGATTGTTGTGTGGAGTACTGGTGTGAGAAAACCAGGAAATGCATGAGTAGATGAACTGGCCGCCGTGATATAACTGAGAAATTGTTAAAAACGGCGTTAAACCCCATTCAATCAATCAATCAATCAATTCACCATTATTGCCGTTATTTCATGGCGAAAGTTTACTCTTTGAGGCTAGGAAATGTGCCTCGCCGAACGGCACTCCACTCTAACCGCCGCGCAGCGACTCGGGATGGAACCCGGGACGCCCGGATCTAAATCCCTGACGCAATCCACCCAATCAATGCGGATTCCTCTGCCTATCATTCTACACACGACGTTGATCAAAATAAGTGGATTCTTATCTTGGTGTGCTTCTCGTGTATCATCTCGTTGACGTGATCTTGTATTTGTATCTTGTATTTGTATCTTGTATTTGTATTTGTATCTTGTATTTGTATCTTGTATTTTGTATCTTGTATTTGTATCTTGTATTTTGTATCTTGTATTTGTATCTTGTATTTGTATCTTGTATTTGTATATTGTATTTGTAGCAAATATAATTAAATACTATTCATTAGATAGTCAATGGCTTTACAAAACATTACATGCAACCAGTTGCGGGAATACATCCAAAAAGGGGTTAAACTGTTATATAATTCATCAAAAAAAGGGGTTAAACTGTTATATAATTTAACTGCAAGCGCATTTGTGGAAGACGAATGCCGCTTATAGTTGACGTTAGAGACGTTCGATATCAAGCGGTTTATCCATTGTAAACTTGAAGCTATTTCCAACTGTTATATAACATGGTTATTAATGTACCAGTTTTTCGAAAAAAATCGTTCATTCAGCTCTTCTTCAAATACAATGTAGACTACTTGGCTAGATCTTTATTCCTAAAGTCAACATACCTTAACAAAAAAATCGAATATTCCAATATAATATTTGTTCTCACCGGAGACGTGGGAAAAAAATACGCATAGTTGGCAAATCTTAAAATTACTATAATTAAATGTAGCAATTATCTGTAATTATGAATATTTTTTATAAAAATGACGAGAATGTAGCGACATTTCGTTAGAGCTTTCTTAATTTAACTAGAAAGTCCCGACGTCAAGAATATCTGTTAAATGTAGAGTGACGTTCGTTGGCTGTCAATACGTTGATAACTGCACCAATGTGACAGTTCATGTCGAGGGCTTGGCGTGAAACGGTTGTAACTAAAATTAATATTTTTTTTTACCAAGGTGAATTACCTCGCCTTAAAGTCTTTATAAGCGTCGTTAAACATTTTTCTTGGTAAACAATGGACATTTAGGTGCCATTGCTCGTTCTGAGCAATGGCACCTAAATTTGCATTGTTTACAAAAGGGTCAAAATTGCCCCTAAACCAAGGTTTTCAAAATAGGTTTTTAGTTACAACCGTTTCACGCCAAGCCCTCGATGTCGTCGTGTTTACCAGTAATAGTTAATAATAATAAACTTGACTTGACGTTTGCTGAAATATATTTTAAATGGAATTGCCAAACTTTTGTACTTTAAAGGAGTCAATAGTTGATTGATTGATCGGAGCTTATCGCCGTTTTCAACACTTTTTCTGTCATATCACTGCGGCCAGTTCACCTATTCATGTGTTTCCTGGCTTTCCCACACCAGTAATACACACACCAATCTTTCCACGCAACTGGCTGCTTTTCCACACAGACTGTTAGCCCATTGGTGGAAGACGAATGACGCTTGTCACAAAGACATTTGCCAAACGACGGAAAGAATGTTGGCCGAGCTGGGTTTCGAACTCAAAACCCCATGGATTGACAGCCCGCGTCGCTACCGACTGAGCTACCGGGGCTCGGCAGGAGTCATTAGTAAATGTTATGAATATCAAGATAAACATGTTGGGTTTAGTAGACAAGATAATATTCATAATAGAGCATGATCAGACAGCCTAGACGCGCCGGTTGGCCTAGCTCTATAGCGTTGGCACTGACCTATCTAAATCGGTTCTAGCTATTAAAATGTTAAACAAATATCACATTGAAATGTAACAACATTGAATTCCGTTTATCTGTTGTTTATCTGTTGTTTTGTATGGTGTTTTAAGCCGCTTTAAACAATTTTTCAACATTAACATCACGGTCATGTTTAACTTAAATATGAGTCGTCCCGCGAGAAAACCAACATTGTGGAATCTGCGTAAAGTATCGACCCGGATCAGCCTAAGCATGCCGCGCAGGCTTACTCGGACAGACACTTTTCGCCTCCTGTGGATTTTCTGTTTCATGAATCATTACTCTATACCCCTATCCCCCTGAGACGGAATGTGTCGGTACAGATCAGTCTGCGCGGACTGCGCAGGCTGATCTGGGTCGATACATTACGCAGATGCCATAATGTTGGTTTTCTCACGGAACGGCTTACATTAGTGTAACTGGTAACTGTAACAGACACCAACGAATCAGTCGTGTTGCTAATCTCAGAATCCTGCGCGCCAAGAAAGGGAAGCATTAACTTCATTTTATAAAAGTATTTAGTGTAAGTCTTTAAAGCCTTTGGTTATTCGAGTCATTTTTTATCAAGATTTAGTTTTACCCTTCTGTGGTGCGAATCTGCATTGTTAGTAGAGCCACGCGAAAACCGACCTTCAATTACTGTCGAAATGCATGATGAGTACATGTACATGTAAGACCAAACTGAATGCATACATTTAAATCCGGTCTTTGTTCATATATATATATATATATTTGTTATAGAATCGATATCACTGATTTGGTAGCGAACGATTCTGAACGAACAAGATAAGACTGTGGACTGATCTTAGTCCGCTCTGTTCGCAACGAGTTTTTATTTGTTTTGTATTTATCAGTGATAGGCCACTTGCAGGGTAAGGGTAAGGATTTAATGTGTTACAAATTAAAGTAACTGAGTTACTACCAACATTGTCTGGAGACATGAATCAGCTGTACCAGACAAAATGAGGTCTTATTGCAACCCCGTTTTTCTCATAGCATACAGATAGTGGTAGAGAGTCCGCGCCAGGTGGTGTTTTTTAACGCCGATTTTAACAATTGGTCAGTTATATCAGGGCGTTTCCTGGGTAAGTTACCAGTACTTTTGATCTATTTATCCTGACACCAGCCAATCAGTCGTGATGATAACCCCCCCCCCCCCCCCCCCCCCCCCAACCCTGAGCGCCAAAAAGGGCAGCCATTACTACCCATGTGAAAGTCTTTCGTATGACTGACCCGGCCGGGGATCGAACCCGCAACCTCCCGCACGCACTCGGGACAGACGATCTACCACTACACAATCGAGTCTGTGGTTTTCCATTGATGTGTTCTATATATCACCATACAAGTTAGAACTTAACACGTTTGTTTCATTTAAATCATTATTTATTCATATGGTCTTTTTTTTTATCACAGACATGCTTACAACAATCTAATATTTACACACTGCAACGTTACAGTATTGTAGAACATTACGAATAATAATAAAATACAAATGTGTAGTTATTTTTGTATATGCCTTTTAAAATGGCACGATGCCCGGAAACAGTATTTTGTTACCAAAACAAAAACATATTTTAAAGAAATCCGAACACTTAGCACTATGTATATACATGATCAAGAACAACATAGACAAATTTAATTATTATCTATTGTTCGCGTTTTCCCTTATATATTGATATTAAAACGTCCCCTAAATCGATCGGTTTAATTCATTATTTGCATTTTGAGGTATTGCCATTCAAAGTGATGAAATAAAACCGAATGCTGTTAAATGTATCAAATGACAAACTATTCAAATCGGACATAATGACTCGGAATAAATTAATTACAAACCAGTAGGATGGGTATTCATTAAATAATGATACAATTGGTAACGTAATGCATTTGATACCGTAACAGGAAAACTCGTGTTAGCAAGTATTTTATTCTAATGAGAGAAGTGGATCATGCGTTAACACGTCTTATTGATGTGACCGCTGGATACTTTAGAATTTAAGTGGTTGAGGGTGAATAAACAAAACCTGTCTGAGAGGGATCAAACCTATCCTCCCACCTACAACGCATTTGTAGCAGACAGCTTCGAAAACGTTTTAGTAGAAAATATCGAAACACTCTATAAATGAAAGCGCAGCTATTGAATGGAAGTTGAAATGATTCAGATAAAAGGAGAAATTTCACATTATGTGCAATTGTTTCTGCTGTCACAATGTTTTAAAGAGGCGTCTGCTGAAGGGGAGTCAGATGGCGTCATTTTTATAGGAGTGTGTGTGTGTGTGTTTGGGGGGGGGGGGGGGGGGGGCTGTTAACATGCATGTCAATTTATCACGGTACCATACAACTGTAGATACAGTTAAAATGTTCTTATACTGTAAGTTTTCTTTCTTCATTTCGTGTAGTCAGTCTCTAAACGTATCCTCTTGTTTTTCCAATGACGTGACAAAACGTGGGCCTACAACTACAAGTGTTTTCTTTCTTCAGTTCGATACGCCGGTATGGAAATGTAGTACTGGTGTGTTTTCTAAGAAGCAGTTCTCCAATTGTATACTGTATATCTTTCATCATATTTTAAATATAAAAAGAACACAATGTAAACAATTGCTCTATAATAATAGTCGGCTGTGTTATCTACCGCGAAAATGACAAGGTCCATAGACCTAATGTCAAATGTAATGCTATTTCGTCTATATTCTCTGTTGAACGAAGCGATCATTATAGCTCGTGCCATCATACACAAGAATACCCCTGCGACCCATTTTCGTTGTACTATTCACATTAAAGAAACACAAAGTGATCTTATTTTACATTATTAACCCTATTCTGATCTGATCCTTATGAGAAGATAGTTTTTAAAGTAACGTAAATGTATTGTCTTAACCCTGTATTGTCTTAATTGTCGTATGAGGGAAAGCGATAAGCTGCACTATACCGTCTATTACTAGAATGTCTATCGAAAGAGATGGTAAAATACGCTTGGGGTCTGTCTGCATGCGTGAATCAAGTTAAAACTTACTATATACACACTTGTTTTATAGTTCTACCTTGCTCTGGTCCAATTTTAAACGTAATTCCTAGAAATGTTTTGTAACTCCTTTTCCTACGACGTGACAAAAGGTGCGAAAACTGCAAAAGTGCATTTTACACCTTTGGGTTTCTACCGATCCCATTAACCCTTTCTCCTCATACGACAATTCTGCAGCAGACGACATTTGATCGTATTTTGTCAAATAATGGAAAATCTCTATAATTGAATGGATGACCTATGACAAAAAGTGGAACACATTGTGGCAAAAGGGGAAATTGCACGTTTTGTGCAATTTCTTCTTTTGTCACTATGTTTTCAAAAAGCCGTCTGCTGCAGAGGCGTCAGAAAGCGTCTATTTGAGGGAAAGGGTTACGAAAGTGTCGTTGAACGAGGCAACACAATAACAATGTAATGTCGTGAGAGTTAGACGTGCAAAGTAAGTTTTTCCGTAAGTGGACGATAATTAGATCACTTCAAGCTGAAACGTTTCCATAAAAAACCCTCGTTCCCCACAAAACCTTTATTCAACTATAATCTTGTTTCGAAATCGATGTAAAATAAATAAGTTTAAACTAACTATAAGCGACTTTGAACCATATGTCCTTAGAAGATCAACCTGTACATTCGTGCAGTCTATTTTTTCTCTACATTTTTTTATATTGATATTTCACTATGCATCAAATGAATTCTGCAGAAATAAATCATACCTTTAACAATCTTCAATGGTGCTGAAGGCAGTTTCGGGAGGTGAGCGGGATAAGGATTAAAATGAGCCAGTGCATGACAAAATGTACAAGTTGCCTTTAGAGAACAGTATAAATCTAGATCAATATGAACATCCACATAGCCTGATCAATATCCATTCTGTTCAAATATTTCTTACCCAAGATTGTTAGAATATTATGTCAATTTGTGTAGATTCTGATGCGACTGCGAAGATGTCAATATGATCTGAACCTACACTGTTCATGAATACAAAACGTGTTCCTTTTCGCATGAGAATGCTTACGACTTTGAACTGAGAGACCTTGATAAGGAGATGTCGTGTTGCCGTTTCCCAACCGTATCTCTCGTATAACCATATCTAATACTATGCTGTTGGTACTCAATGTAACTGTAACATTTACTTAATTATTTGAGTACCAGCACCATAATATTTAAGGATCTGATGATGACTTAAGACGTTGAGAAAACGTACCTTCTCTGGTGTTCTATAAATACCAAAATTAAGCAAACGATTAACGAATCGATTATGAAGAGCTAATTTAGCCGGACACATAGATAGATACATCAGATGACTTCACTCTCACAATAGTGACCGTGGTATTCGTGCGGGAGAAGGGTTAGATATACACTGCTTACCCTGAAATGGTTATTTTTCCTATCGATGCAATTCTTCTGTAGCAGGTCATCGTCGGAGAAGACGTCGTCCTCGAGGGAGAAACTAACTTCTTTCTTCCGCTTATCGTTGATTAAACTATCCTCAGATGGCAACGAGAACACTGTAATACTCCCATCGAACGGTTTCGTATCTTGGTCTAAGCTCAGTTCTATCGTTTTATTTCGCTGATCCCGTTTGCGTTGTCGGTCTATCTTACCGATGAGGCAAATGGTTATGAGAATTCCTAAAGATAGCACTATGGTGACGACACCAATGATGACGATGATTAAGAAGTTCTTGCCGCCCAAGGCGTCGGATACTGCTTCTGTTTCTGTTACATTGGATGTTATTATTGTTATGAATAAAGGTGATAATGTACTACGCTCTAACGGTTGCCCGAAATCCGAAGCTAAAATATCCAATTTGTATGTTTTTCCGAGATAGGAGGAATCGAGTTCCTGGATTAACTGCACTTCACCCGATTTTGGATTGATTTGAAATAAACTTGAATCGTTTCTATCGTTAATACTGTATCTTAATTGACTATTACTGTTTCCGAGTTCATCCAGGTCTTTAGCAACTACATTCGCAATGACTTGCCATGTGATCGTTGTGAAATGCACGTACACTGTACTATTGTAAAATTTGGGGAATTCGAATTCGGGAGAATTGTCATTAACATCTTTGACCTGGACAATTACACTACCAACACTACTTAGAGGTGGACTCCCTTTATCAGATGCTATAACCCTGAACTCATAATGATCTCTTGCTTCTCTATCTAGAACCTGATTAGTTTTAATCATTCCATTCTTTAGCACAATGAATGGGACGCCTTTGACATCGTCAGGATGCATTTTATAAACGATCTTCGCATTTGTCCCTAGGTCCCCGTCGATGGCTGTTATGTTATTCACGAGAACATCTGATGGTAGGTTTTCAAGCACGCTGAAGTAAAAAGGCGTGTCTGTAAATGCCGGTGCCTCGTCGTTTATGTCAGTAAGATATACGCTAACCGTCGCAGTCCCGGTTTTCGCCGGATAACCTTTGTCTATGGCATAAATAGGGAATAGATAGGATGATTTATCTTCTCTGTCTAAGGTTCTGTTTAGACGCAAGTGTGCAGAATTAGATGAACTAGTCACATTGTCGAAATAGAACATGTCTTTGACTTCTTCGGAAACTTTGAAATAAACTTGACTGTTCATACCCGTATCGAAATCTGTAGCATTTGCAGTTGTGATAATAGTACCAATTGGGACATTCTCGCGAATGTTTTTCGAGAAATAAGACTTCACAAAGAATGGTGCATGGTCGTTAGCATCTATTACGGTCACTGTAAATGTCTCGGATGCTTGCAGGGGCGGAGTCCCGTCGTCTTGACAGTGCACCGTTACGTTCTGTTTCTTCTTCTTCTCGTAATCCAAAGCGATGGAAACGATCACTTTGTATTGGTTCATACCCATGGGCTGTAGGTTAAAGTTGACGCTTTCTATAATACATCCGACGATCCCTTGTCGTCCAGCATCGTGGTCTTCTATCCGCACGAACGCCACAACGGTACCAATATTAGCG
The DNA here is from genome assembly GCA_031761405.1 of Serripes groenlandicus. NCBI lineage: Eukaryota > Metazoa > Mollusca > Bivalvia > Cardiida > Cardiidae > Serripes > Serripes groenlandicus. The sequence goes on from JASEVX010000623.1 coordinate 18,190, forward strand.
AGCTCCGACACCTCTGCACCTGACAGCTTACTGATCTTGATCTTCGGTGGAGTATTTCCCTCGTTCGCGACACGTATGACGACTAGGGCTTGCGAGGTCAGTCTGTTTCCTTCCGGGGCATGATCAAACGCTTCCACAATTACGTTGAACTTTTTACCAGGGGTGTAGACAATAATTTCCTTGGTAGTTATCTCCCCTGTAGTTTCATCTATCGTGAAATATTTAAAATTGTCAGCGGATTGATGCGGACTGAATTTGTATCCGACACGTCCGTTGTTAGCGAAATCCGGATCCTCGGCATTTAACGTGATGATAGTACCATACAACGGGAACGAGTCCGTAATGTTAACGCTGTACGAAGCAGAGGAAAATATTGGCGGGTTGTCGTTCTCGTCCGTTACCTTGATGCTGACGGGAAGTCGCCCAACTCGAGGGGGCGTGGCACCGTCTTTCGCAATAATTTCCAGGTAATACGAGTCTACTTTTTCGCGATCTAACGGTTCCGTGACGAATAACCGGACTGTGGACGACCCATCTAAGTGTTTAACGAACTGGACAGTGAATGGTATACCCGTGTCCTCGAGACTATCGCTGGCTTCAATTTCATAAGATCTGAGAGAATACTTCGGACTCGTGTCCCTGTCTCTAGCACCCTCTATGGCGAATGAAGTCCCGACTAATACGGCTTCGGAGATGGGAAGGGTTAACGAGGGTTTATCAAACACGGGCGAATGGTCATTACGATCGTTGATATATATGTTCATTTTGAGAATTCTGAAAAAGCTGCCTAACGGGGACTTGGCCGCCACTTGAAGACTGAGCATGCACACTTCCATAAACTCGCACACCTGTTCTCGATCTATCACCGTATGTGTGTATAAATCGCTGGTCTGCTCGTTCAAACTGAATAATTGAGCGTATTGTTTTCCCGTTGATAAAAAGCTGAAAATCAAAGTGGCGTCAGTATCGCTGATGGCCGAGAATAGATTCGAGTCTTGTCCGATATTACCAATAAACGTTCCGTTCGGTTTTTCCTCGTCGAGTTCATAAATCACATCCTGAGTTAAACACGTCCGTAACACGATTATCACAATGAACACGACATTAAACCACCGGTTCTCCATCATTTATTCTCCCTTTTTTTTGTTTAATTAAAAAAACTTACACTACTACGTGATACTTCTCGTAATCAACCCACTCTCGACACAACGAAAACTCCCGAGTTCTCTAAAATCCAATATCTGTATTTATGGCAAAACTCGTAGAGAGGAAAATAAAACGTACTCCTGCGCCGTGTACAGCTCTCCTTTAAATGGTGCTACTGATTAAAAACTATCTAACACCAAGCAGTAATAAAGACTTAGGAAACACTACATCCGTATTTATTCCACGTTAATACAAAGCGATAACATTCCACACAACCTGTTCACCTATGTGTAAGTCAATATAGACACTGAATGAATGACCAGAAGTGTTTCGTCGGTATTTATGGTCGAGTTTCTCCCCCGTTTACACGGGTTTTCGCATGGTTGATCCGCTATGATAATTACAAGTCGGATATAGTACAGACCTAACAAGTCATGCCAGTAATTATGACACCCTCAGTAATTAGTTAGCACACTTCATACGGTTGTATTGTGTCCGTCTGCGTTAGACTCCTTAATTGATACAATTACAACTTGCAGACCTTGAAGTAAAAAAACCTATCCCGATTAATGAATAATTACATTATATCGCTCGATCGTTTTAATTAGATGTTGTTAATTAACAGTTAAACTTGTTAAGTCGTTAACACAATTATTAGTATAGCTCTGCATAATGAAACGATACTTTTACTCCGGATGATTAAATAATATGATATTTGTTGCGTTATAATTACGTAACATTTACTTATCTTTATGCACAGTTAAACTCCGATCGTCTGAACCCTGATATCAGTTTATTTCACACACAGTAAACTAGCGCACACTACTCTAAAGTTAATTAAATATTTCTTTTAAACAGTATTTATTTATCTATTATACGCCTCATTCATCTACGCAACGTTTTTATAATACACCTTTTTTTAAAAAGTCAATAATTTAAAACATAAATGAATAGCGTCACTCGATTAAAAACGCGATCCTCAGCGGTTATCGATTATCCTTTCAGAATTATTAGAAAGAACTCACACATAAAACTTCTCAACCACTTTTCATAAACATTTTCCCCCGGATTTCACTGTGTTTTCATGTTTTTTCTAAGACTCATAAAGAGATTATTTACAACTTTCTCCGACGATCAAATGTACTCAACATGTACAGTCACACTAGAGAGGGAGAGTTTTAGCTGTGTGTTTCCTGCTTTCGTTTACCAGTAGAAAGTTTAACTTGTATTTGATTTTTCCCCCCACCCTTCAGGCGGTGAATATGATAAAGTCAGTCGACCAACTTTTGACATTAAATAGTAAATCTTCGCTCGGCCCAAGGCATTTAATTGAATGGAAAAACGATGTGCGATCAGTTGCTCCCTTCGCACCGTTGCGAATTGCGTATGTGCGCGACTTTTAAAGTTTAAATTATATTTCAACCGTTACACATTTACAATTGATCTACAGCAGATGACTTGGGACGATAAGCAATACTATCTCAATAAATAAAACAAATATGTTCTTCTGAATAGAGTTGTAAACACTGTGGGAAAAGGCGAACTTGCCCATTATTACCAAATTATCCATTTGCAACGATGTTTTTAACGGTCGCCTTGTCGCCTATGTGTCAAAATACGCATACACATTGGAAATATTTAACTTGCATAATATTTTTAAAGTAGCCGTTTTGGAGAAATCTTAACAAAAAACCTTTATGGATGAATATAAATCCAATGCAAGTTAGTGGTAATTAAACGTGTGAAAAAAGAAGTAATTACTCGATATTGACGCTTTCTAATTTTCTCACACTGTTTTCATATGCGATAATACAGATGCTTCAAAAGTCGGCTGTATCAAATAAATGAAGTAACCTATTTTGAAATATAGCCAGGGATGTTTGTATAAATTGTATGTTTATGAACCTACACTTTATAAACGTACGCCATGTCTGTAATACATGACTATAGTGACATGAAACTTATCTTGCGCAAACGCATAAAGTGTTATGAAATACGAACTATTTCCATAAAATATGAATTGTATTTCTCTTATCTGACCAAATCAATGTGAGAAAAGAGAAGTTATGCTCACATCAGTAAACGCTTTGAAAAATATTGAAAAGGAGAGTTGTGAAAATTGTGTTCGAAAACATGCAATTACAGGGTCCAATTCCAAAATCCTTACTTATTAGCGCCTAGTAATACTTAACAACTTAAAAGTATATTTCATATTTTATGTTTCTCTAATATAAATATTTAAATATTTAATTTCTTCAAAAGGTATTGCTAATCAGCAAGGTAACTATTTATGTCAACTTAGTCAGTTTTTAAAAATACATTACACCATTCTCTTTTTATAAACTGTTACAGAAACAAAAAAAGATGAAATATGCTTTTAAAAGTATTACTTAGCGCTTTAAGTAATACTTAAATATTTCAAAATATCTTATCAATTTTTCTCTTGATATTTTCTATGTCGTCTGCTGCTGATTTGTCGTAATGATTGATTGATTGATTGATTGGAGTTTAACGCAGTTTTCAACAATATTTCAGTCATATCACGGGCGGCCAGTTCACCTACTCATATGATTCTTGACTTTTCTCACACCAGTACTTCATACAACATTTTTGCCAAGCAACTGGCTGCCTTCTCACATGTCGTAATGAGCAAGCTGATCTGCATCTTGTCAGAAACGAAGTAATTGGACCGTTTACGTATTACTTGACCAATATTGTATCGCAAGAAGAACTTATGCTTCATCAGTGGACGTTTAGAAAAAAAATGTTGAACTAAATGAGAATGTTCTCGAAATGAGCAGTTACAATTGTGTTCTAAAGGATTTTCAACGCTGTGACTGTTTTAAACCTTTCCCACCTTACAGCAAATAGATTGTGACAAAAAAAAATGAAAAATCTCTATAAAATATAGCTTAATTGTTAAATAAAGTTGAAAACATTGTGGCCAAAGGAGAAATTGCTCATCATGAGCAATTTCACCTTTGGCCACAATGTTTTCAAAACTCATCTGCTGCAGATGCGTCAGCATGAGTCTGTAGGTGGGAAAGGGTTTAAAGGAAATGGTGATACGCAATGTGTTGTGGATCTTTTGAAAGAAGAAGATTTCCATTGTTAGAGGTGACGCTTCTGTAAAATACTTTTTCAAGAAATATCGGCTCTGATATTCGAAGTAAAGTTGAACAAACGTGTCGACCAAAAATAACTTGCTTATAAATGTCGAGCAACTTTTCCTTATGCAGTTATCTTATCAAAAAGAATATGTGGCCTCTTTTGCCATTTTTTTTTTCAGAGAGAAAAAATAAAACCAATAAGGTATTTATAAAGTGTTGAGACGTGGGGGAAAGGTAGCTGTTATATATCTGGTACAAAAGCGTGTATAACGAGATAACGAAATGAGTTCAGTGTTTACAAGTAAATTTATGAACAGTAATGATTCGCGGTTTTTAAAGTATGCCAAACACTCCGAGTTTGTTTTCGTACTTCCTGAACCATTCATTCCCCGTATACGACATGATCGCTTTGACGGTATATTGTTAAATCGTCCTCGCCGTTATGCGTGAGGTCGCGGGTTCAATCCCTTTCCCGGTCATACCAAATATATAAAAAAAAACCGGCAGTAATGAGTTTCCCTCCTTTACGCGATTCGCTGATGTCAGGATGAATAGGCCTTATATTATGTTAAAGATTAATATGTGTATTGGCTATAAATATGTTATATTTAATGCTGAGTAAAGATATGTAAAGTTATCACATAAATACCCTTATTTTCAAGTTGAGAACAAATCACGGAACAACGTTATCATACACGTGTGATAACAAAAACACGTCATACACGCGACTACTGATGACGTCATTTTGACCTTTATCTTTATTATGTTTATTGTTTTAAAAGTTGTTAAATTTTACACATTGAAAAATGCAATAATACGTTATTTTAAATAAATAACGAGTCTTAATTGTTTAAAACATTGGTTTTTTTTTTCTTCTTATTGAAAAATGATGAGGACTACTTTTTTATGCGGTGAATCACAAGTTCTTCTGAAGAATAGGTTATTCGGTCTTTGTTTTGATGTTGTCAATATTTTTCATTAAAACACACTGTTTAGGTGATAAAAAGAATCCATCACTCGTTTTTCTTTGGAGAAGATTTCTTAAATTCGTCTCGAAAAAGAGAGTTATTAACCTCGCCAAGAGGCTCGGTTAATAACCGTCTTCTTCTAGACTAGCTCATTTAAGAAATCTTGATCTCCAAAGAAAACTCATGATGGATCCTATATATATGAATAGGCTAGTAGTACTGGTAACCGTGACTATGGTTGTAAGCGGCGTACACTGCTATAAAAGCAAACACAATTACAAGTATAAAGCCAAATGAACATCAGATGATATGTATGCAAACATATAGGAATATCTATAATTCATAGGTCCAGATAAGGAGGGGTATTCAGCGCTCTTATCCATAATTTCTCTCTTATTATTAAAGCAAATCCTATGTTGTGGGTACTCAAAAGAATCGTCTCACTGGGACGATTCTTTTGTGTACCCACACCATAGGGTTAGAGGGTCAAATAAGGATTTTGGAACATGCAAAACGCCCCTTATCTAGAGCTCTATTAAAAGACTAAGACTATTAATGCAAGAAATAATTGTTTAACTACACATTATGGAAAAGGAAGTGTCTTATCTTATAAGCAATTTGCCCCTTTGCCACACTGTTTTCAAAAGTTGTCTGGTACAGATACGTCATAATGTGTATCAGAACGGATTAATTATAATGAATATGTTAGTTTAGTTCAGGTTAGTTTAGTTTAAGTTTAAACTTATTTTATTACCAAAAATAACATGTAATATTTACAAACATACATATTTATACATAGTTTAACCCTTTCCCTCATACGACAATTCTGCAGCAGACGACTTTGAACATATTTTGTCAAAACATAGAAAAGTCACTATAATTGAATGGATAACCTATGACTAAAACTGGAAAACATTGTGACAAAAGGAGAAATTGCACGTTTTGTGCAATTTCTTCTTTTGTTACTATGTTTTCAAAAAGCCGTCTGCTGCAGAGGCGTCAGAAAGCGTCTATATTAGGGAAAGGGTTAACAATTATATAAAGGCAAAAGGGTCTGGCCACAAGTTCTCTCAATTTAGGAAGAGGCCATTCCCTACAATTTAAATGACACATTTTAAATGTCTTCTATATTACAATAAATGAACATGTTTAAGCCTTTTTTATGTTTTTGAAGACATTCAACCCGTTCCAGTTTTGGAATTATGTTCACAATTACACGAAAATAATATGTCAAAGATTCAAACTTTTTATTTGGTAACGTAAACATACCTGTTTATTGTTACATACTAAGTGTATATACATTTAATTTATCAACGTGACATAATAAAGCAGTATTTACAGCTAATAATAATGATATTGTAAACGATATATTCAACTCATATTAAATGATGGTAATTCAATTCAAGTCAATTGAAGTTTTTGGTATGATCCTATTATGTGTTTGCATGTGTTTTACGGCGCTTTCAACATTATATTTTAGGTCTATTTCGGTGTTTCCATTGTAAATTACTTGAACAACTTGCCCATTTATGTTGACACCAGCGAGTCAGTCGTAATGCCAACCCACTCTATTGAGAGCCTACTTTTTAAAACTCTGGTATGACCCGGCCGGGGATCGAACCCTGGACCTTCCGCTCAGAGACGGACACTGTTACGCTATAACATGTTTTTTTTCAAAGCGTAGATCGGACTGTCGTCGGTCTAGTTCTTTTACATGCATACCAGTTCGTCGTAAACGATTCTATATTACAGACTCATTCTGAGGCTTCTACAGTAGACGAATTTTGAAAAGATCAATTTCTGCTTTTTCTAGAATGATTTCGTCTCTATTAAGTAAATGGCTTCAAAGTCGTCTGCTAAAAATGATATATTTTATGTTGGAAATGGGGTAGGTGGGGGGGGGGGGGGGTGGGGGGGGGGGGGGTGCTGATCAACACTTATGCTATAAGTACAAGTCATACAAAGGAGAAATTACAATTATTCGACTAAGTTCCTTAAATGTATGCATTGCACACACTTTTATAGAAACCCATTGTTTAAATATTATTTATTTTACATAGATTGTAAAATAGAGATTTCAGCTTATTTTTCACGCCCGATGTATTCTTGTATTCTTCCTGGAGACTTTAGCAGAACTCGAGCCGTTTGTGTGGACTAATCACAAAGGCAAAACCTGCTCATCAACGTCTGTTTCTCGTTTTTCCAGGAAATATTCTAGACGGTTTCTTAGTCTAATTCGCCAAAAGGCGCATTGTATATTTATATTCTGGAAATGAAATATTTGAAGTGAACATTTGTGCCCTTCGGACAAAAGTTAAAAGTTGCAAGTTGGCAATACCCTTTGTATGAGTCTGGTATGGACTGGACTTCACCAATCTGTGTGTGGTATTCAAATGCTAAGCCCCATTATCTGTCCATTCGTATAAGTCATGTACGCATGGAATCATACGTGCCGTCTGACGAAATAACCATCATTGTGGACTCTGCGTAAAGTATCGACCAGGATCAGCCTAAGCATGCCGCGCAGGCTAACCCGGACAGACACTGTTCGCCTCCTGTGGAATTTCCGTTTCAGAAATCATTACTCTATACATCTATTCCCATGACACGGAATATGTCGGCCCGGATTAGCCAGCGCGGACAGTGCAGGCTTTTCTTGGTCGATACATTACGCAGAGTCCATAATGTTGGTTTGCTCGTGGAACGGCTTATATGTTTATGTATACAGTGGTGAAGTCATAGGACCATTCTCAGAATGATATATAATAACTTTTGGGTTGTATAACAAATGCTAAATGGTCACCCAATTCGTAATAGCAAAAGGCACGGAATACACAGTGGCCAAGTACAGGACAACCCCACGATGTAGTTACCTGTTTTATTATTTCAATTTTAAAATTTGCTTTTTAGAACTTTGATCAACACTGGGTATATTCATCGCCTTATTTCGAGTGCTTATTTATCTGGTTGTCTTTGCGATAAAAGATGACATAGACGAGGGACTCCGCACACATTACCAACAAATCATTGAACCACCAAATGAGCCAGTCCATCCCAACAGGTCTAGGTTGAAATATCTGACCAGTGTAGGTTCAAACACTGCTTCGTCTTGTGAGAATATATACAATTTGACAGAAGTGTGTGGCAACTTATATAAGTTTTATTTGGGGTTTTTACGCCGCTTTTAACATTATTACAGTTATATCACGGCGACAGTTCACTTATTCATGATCCCTGGATAAACAAACCAGTACTTGGCTAGAAAATGTGTATTGCCCAAGGGCACCCCGACGTGACTGTCGTGTAGCGACTGGGGATCAAACCCGGGACGCCCGGTTTCAAATCACCGATGCTTACCATTCGATACCACGGCGGATACATGTATCTTATATAAGTAGTATGTATATGGTGTAGCCTGTTCAGACTGGGCGGGTGCACAGATTGATCCGTATCTACACCGTTTACACATAGCCTAATCTATTTCCATTGAGGGACTCGAACATATTTGTGTTTAAAGAAGAGAAATTCCGTCATGACTGTAAGTGTGTGTGTGTGTGTGCGCGCGGGCTAACCTAAACTTATTACATGGGAAAAGTATCGAAGTCTTTTTTTCTCTGTCGAATTAAAATTGGTAGTAATGGTTTCCCTCTTTGGAGCACAGAATTGTAGGCTTAGCATTATTATTGACTTGCGGGTGTAAGTATAGAGGTACCAGTAGTACTGGTATCGAACCAGGAAAGACCGTGGTATAACTGTAAACATGTTGAATGCGGCGTACTACATCATACAAACCAAAAAAACAACTTTTGTTTCGAAATTCATACACAGACGTTCTGTCTACTGTATAGTATCTAATGCTTTTTAAAGCTGTATTTTCGGAATTCTAAATCGTAATTCCCTTACAAATGAACATATTATTCCGTTGATAATCAGACAGAGAGTCTAATATTTAGAAAATTTATGAATTGAGTGATAATTTCAGTCAGAATGATTCTCATATTGAATCAGATTACTCATAGAATATTCATTTGAGCTAAGTCAAATATTTGGGTTTCAGGGTTTTAAGCAAGAAACACTTGACCTGTAATGCCGGTCGGTATAGATGTAAATGCGCGGTGTTTCACGAAAATCGACCTAAACCATTATCCTTATGTAGACACTTTTTGATGCCTCTGCAGCAAGCGATTTTTTTGGTAAACACCGTAACAAAAGAAGAAATTGCTTATAATTGGCAATTTCTCATTTTGCCAAAATGTTTTCAAGTGTAATAAATGGTTACACTTTTCGTTTTCAGAGAATTTCCTAATTGTTGCTAAAGTGTTTTCAAATTCGTCTGCTGCAGATTTGCTGCATGCGGGAAAGGGTTAACGCATGTATTATACTTGTTTAAAATGGCACATGTCTGCTCATCCATTCTAAGGATCTAAACGGATACAGCTTTTTATGTTAAAGTGCAAAACCTGGAATGTTTTAAAACCCTTTCCCACATATAGACACATTTTGACGCTTCTGCAGCAGACGACTTTTGAAAACATCGTGTAGCCTAGTCTCAGTGGCTCAGTCGGTAGCGACGACGCGGGCTGTCACTCAAGGGGTTGTGAGTTCGAACCGCAGCTCGTCCAACATTTGTTCCGACGTTTGACAAAAGTCACTGTGACAAGCTTCATTTGTCTTTTACCAAATGGGCTAACAGTCTATGTGGAAAAGCAACCAGTTGCTTGGAAAGTATGTTGTGTGCAGTACTGGTGTGAGAAAACCAGGAAACATATGAGTAGGTGTACAGTCCGCCGTGATATGACTGAAAAAGTGTTGAAAACGGCGTTAAAGCCCAATCAATTGAAAACATCGTGACAAAAGTCGAAATCGCTCAAAACCATCAACTTTTTTCAGTAATACTACTATTATAGAGATTTTCCATATTTTTGAGTAGACATTTTCAAAGTCGTCTATTGCAGATTTGCTGTATGTAGGAAAAGGTTAAATATTTATAGGTTATTTAACATTGTTCTGTACAATACGGATATATATTTGGACGAGTCCAAATATATTCCGTATTGTACAGAACACTGTTAAATGATCTTTTTATTCTATACCTCGACTTTTTCCCCAAAATTCAATTACAAAGTCATCTATTTCAGAATCGGATAACATTTTAGTTTCAGTGTTACTCCTTGTTTGCAAACGACAATAATGATCCGGTGACAACAGGAGCTTTATCGTAACGCTTTATCTAGAGCGCCTGTCGATTCAGACTTTCATTCGGAACCTTTTCACGTGTTTCGGTCTTTATCATAGGTTTAACATGGGACCTGTGAATCGTACAATACGAAAAAAAATACGGGTTATTTTGTACGCGCGTGCGTCCCGATACGGAAATATATTGTACGGTCACATGATTCGAATGAGCGTCTACGATTGGACGTATAAATTAGGTATAGAATAAGATTTTATATTCATTGAGCGGTGCTCTATTCAAACAGTAGTGCGATAGTTATTACATGTGTGAATTTAAGGTGTTCTAGTAAAGAACACGTACTGCAATGCTTGCACGTGTTGAGAAGACTTCAACCCTTTCCCTCATACGGCAATTCCGCAGCAGACGACTTTGAACGTATTTTGTCAAAAACTGGAAAATCTCCATAATTTGAATGGATAACCTATGACAAAAAGTGGAAAACATAGTGGCAAAAGGAGAAATTGCACGTTTTGTGCAATTTCTTCTTTTGTCACTATGTTTTCGAAAAGCCGTCTGCTGCAGAGGCGTCAAAAAGCGTCTATATGAGGTAAAGGGTTAAAGAACTTTCTTGAAATAGGTTGTGACTTATTGTCAAACAGTGCAAAGCCAAATCTGACAGTGCGGCATATATGTATATATATTATTCTCGCAACTTGCTCCATAACCTTCCCTTACTCTTGCTTGTTATACACTACTGTCAAAAACAGGTATCATATTGATATGACGATGGTGATTATATATATTTATATATATATAAACAAGAATAATGCGTCTGACGATTTTGAATATTTTTGCATCATTTTCGCTACCGTTTCGCATGAACGATAAACACACTGAAAAGCATATTCTTGTAAAGTAAATGGAAGCATAGCTAAACTAGTTTTATACCAGTAAGTCTTTATAGTTTTTAAAAATGGATTTTTATTACGGTCCTTAACCCTTTCCCTCACATAGACGCTTTCTGACGCCTCTGCAGAAGACAGCTTTTTGATAACAAAATGACAAAAGAAGAAATTGCTCAAAACGAGCAATTTCTCCTTTTGACACAATGTTTTCCACTTTTAGTCATAGGTTATCCATTGAATTATAGAGATTTTCTATAAGTTCACAAAACATGTTCAAAGTCGTCTGCTGCAGAATTGTTGTATAAAGGAAAGGTTTAAATAGCTAGAATCCACATATGTATATATACATGGATCTACGTAAAAGATGGACTCTGTGACTTTGTGAAACAAATATTGAATTTGAAACAACAATCATTTCACTTTCTTATAAGTCACGTGACAATGCCAGTGCAAATGTGCAGGGGGAAATAAACGGTTAGACAATTGGATTGATGTGTTCGGGGGACAAGTAGAAAACATACACTAATCAACCTGTCGCATTGCCCCGGAGTGAACTGTCTGGACCGCTGATTGTTTTTTCGTGTAAAAGAAGATACCCATCTTCAACGACTATATAACTAATAACCTTTAGCGTCTTTGTGGTTTTTTTTTAAGATAGGGAACTGATTATAATTATATTTTTAGTGTAGGTGTCAGTCTTTGTATATATATGTTTGGACAGCAAGTAAAACTATTAAAGATGTTTCTTTTTAATACAGTTATAAATAATGATGATATCAGAGTTTTTCGACAACATCGTAATCTTGATTTACTAGCGGGTTGTTTCTATTCACATGCATGTATAATGACCAAATTAACCGCTTCTCATATATATTTATGTATGCATCTGCAAGAGACGGGAATTATTGTAAAAATATTGTGACAAAAGGAGAAGTTGCACACATTATGATGAGACATTTCTTCGTGGTTTCGCAATGTTTTCATCCTTAGTTTTATAATTTAACTCTAACAAATGGACAGTTTCCAAAGTATTTCCAAAACGTTTTCAATGTCGTACTCTGCATCTGTAGTAGATTTATGTAAAAAAAGGAGCAGTTCATAAATGAAATACTCAATGTGACAACATTTTATGTACTGATATAATTTTCATTTATTGATGAGAATGTGTCATACTTGTGTCACTAATATGCCCCTTGCCTATATTCGACATCTTTTATTATAATATGTTATGTCATATCATATTATATCAATTTATATTATATTGTATTGTATTGTATTGTATTGTATTTATTGTATTGTATTGTATTGTATTGTATTGTATTGTATTGTATTGTATAATATTATAGTACATCTTGTTATATTGTTATATTAAATTGCATTGCATGGTAAGCGTGTATATATGGCGATGAGGATATGAAATTACGTTTCAACGTCACCTTCTCCGTCTACGATGGGACATTTTACCTCTTTCGAATGTACTTGTAAATTGGTAAATGTGCTCCACTTGCTATGTCATTTGTAATGTTTATTTGTGTATTTTGTTTTTTTCTTACGGGTCATGTGGCCTATTGAATTTATATTTGAAAAACAACTTTTTCATATTAACCCAACATAAATTCAAATACAGATACGTCAGAATAAGTTCTCTATGAGGAATAAGGTTGATAGACTTGTTAACGTTGTATACATTGTATCTCCATGTAAGTAACTATAAGTATAGCATTCACTATATAACTAATAACTGATAGGGAACTGATTTTAAGATTAATTTTAATTTCAGTGAAGGTGTCAGTCTGTGTACATGTATGTTTGGACAGCAAGTAAAAAGATTAAAGATGTTTCTTTTAAATACAGTTATAAATAATGATGATATCAGAGTTTTTTGACAACATCGTAATCTTGATTTACTAGCGGGTCTTTTCTATTCATATGCGTGTTTAATGACCATCTTTAACCGCTTCTCATATATAGTTGTGTATGCATCTTCAAGAGACGGGAATTTTAAAAATATTGTGACAAAAGGAGAAGTTGCACACATTATGATGAGATATTTCTTCGTGTGTCGCAATATTTTCATCCCTAGTTTATCATTTAACTGTAACTTATGGACAGTTTCAAAATTATTTCCAAAACGTTTACAAGGTCGTCTGTAGTATATTTATGGTAAAAAGGAAAACGTTCAGAAATGAAATGATCAATGTGAGGAAATGTCTACTATGCCAAAATAAATTCCAATGCAGATGTATTGAACGCCTTTACTGTCTTATGATGACTTATTTGCTTATATACGGTAGATATTTCATTATATGCAGTAGATCTTTTATTATATGCAGTAGATATTTCATTATGTGTGGTACCATTTTCTTTATATACTGTACTGTATTGGTTATATGTAGTGCAACTCTTCTTATATGTGGTGGTACTGTCTTTATATGCAGTGCATTCGAATTTGTGTGCGGTACAAAGACCAATATATGCAGTAGATTTGTTATTCTGTGTAGCAGATAAAACATGCGATTTCTTTATGTGCTGTTCTTCCATCATTCTATGCGGTAGTTTCTTCTTTATATGCGGTAGTTTCGTCATCATGATGAGATGGTTCGGATATTTCAGAACAATACCGGTTATTGCCGGATTGAAACGAATCCGGATGTTTCGTACAAGTAAATCTAGTGCACTGAGACAGTTTAAATACAAACACAGGGAAATATCCGAACCATCTCATCATAATGGCGAAACTACTGTATATAAAGAAAAGACTACCGCATATAAAATGATGGAAGCACAGCATATAAGGGAAAAAGCACCACACATAATGGACACAGTGACTATCACATATATTTAAGTTTGCACATCATCAGGGACGTAGATATCTACGTCCCTGACATCATATACTGTAAAAAAGCACCACGTATAACGTTTTATCTATTACACAGAATAACAAATCTGCTGCATATATTGGTCTTTGTACCGCACACAAATTCGAATGCACTGCATATAAAGACAGTACCACCACATATAAGATGAGTTGCACTACATATAACCAATACAGTACAGCATATAATGAAAAAAGTACCACACACTATGAAATATCTACTGCATATATTAAAAGATATACTGCATATCATGAAATATCTACCCCCGTATATAAGCAAACAAGTCATCATAAGACAGTAAAGGCGTTCCATACAGCTGCGTCAGAATAAGTGCTCTATGAGACATTGTATTTCCACCTAGGAAAATATGTTTATTTAGCACTTGTTTTGCGTAGTTCACTTAATAATTAGTAAAGTGTACCTTGTTTAACTGTTATGAAACACCGTTCGAATTTTTAAGCAATAGCAATTGTTAAACATTAGATGTATAGAAAACATGTACTACGTTCAACCTCCATTTATGAATTCGAGAGATTAATATTTACTTTTTGTGTTCTGTAATTTTGTATTTTTTTACACATTCACGTATGTTATGTTATGTTAATATGTTTGTACGATGATGATCTGGATTTAAGATCAAATCAATAAACTTATGTTCTGTTCTGTTCTGTTCATGTAAGTAACTATATAACTAATAACTTTTAGCGTCTTTGTGTTTTTTTAAGATAGGGAACTGATTATAAAGATTAATCATATTTGCAGTGTTGGTGTCCGTCTTGTGTACATGTATGTTTTGACAGCAAGTAAAATGATTAAATATGTTTCTTTTAAATACAGTTATAAATAATGTAGATATCAGAGTTTTTTGACAACATCGTAATCTTGATTTACCTGCGGGTTTTTTCCTGTTCATATGTATGTATAATGATCATGTTTAACTCCTTCCCACACATATATATATATATATATATATATATATGCATCTAGAAAATACGGACATTTTGTAAATATTGTGTCAAAAGGAGAAGTTACACACATTATGATGAGAAACTTCTATGTGCACCGATATATTTTCATCCCTGATTGTATCATATAACTATAACTTATGGACAATTTCCAAATGATTGCCAACACGTTTTCAAAGTTGTCCGTAGTGGATTCATGTTATTTTAATTGAATTGAATTGAATTAAATTGAATTGAATTGAATTGAATTGAAATTGAATTGTTATTTTAATGAGGGAACCGTTTTCTTTTCAATGGAAGCATTCATAAAAAAACTTTCTATTAAGCCAAAATAAATTCCAATGGCTTCTGATGCAGATGTGTCAGAATGCGTCTCTATGGGGAAAAAGGTTGATGGACTTGTTAACACTGTGCAAGCTTTTTTTCAATGTGTGCCTTCTTGTTAAATTGTAAATTGTTTGAATTTGGAGAGGGACATTATAAGATTAAATCTATCATCTCACTCCAGTTTATTAAAGGTGCTGAACTCCGGAGATCAAAAGTTTGAAAGGCTGAAACTTCTGCAAATATATTTCTAATAGTGACAACAGAGTAAGAAATACATACAGTACTTCAAAACTATTTTGGCAGCAAATGTTGAAAAACAGTCAATTTAAAGTCATTGAAAATGTTCAAAATTTGGCTTACTGGGTATGTCTACCCAGTGTCTACCCAGTACAACTTAGTCATACACGATCAATATTAAGATGTTTATTGTACTGGAAAGTGAAATTATTACTCTAATTTCATCTCAGGATTAGGATTCTAATATTTCAAGACATCTTTTGGACAGTTTTGAAACTTTGACTACACTTTCTATAATCTGGAGTTCAGCACTTTTAAAGTGTAATTATAATTATTTGGTATGTAACTATCAGAAATAAAATATGTTTAAACTAACACTGTGTACGTTGTATTTCAATGCAAGTAACTATAACTATGGCATTGACTATATACACACGTACATTTAGCTAGCCATATTTAGCATCTTTATGTTGTTTAAGATAGGGACACTGATTATAAAGATTAATACTATTTTTCAGTGTAGAAGTTCTTTGTTTGTACATGTATGTTTGGACAGCAAGTAAAAGATAACTATGTTGTTTTGTCTTGTTTATTTTCAATAAGGTTATAATTAATGTAGATATAAGCTTTTTCGACAGCATTATAATCTTGATTTACTGGCGATTTTTTTTCCATTTTTATTTATGTATTATGACAATGTTTAACCCCTTCCCACGCATAGATGCATTTTGAAGCACGTGCAGCAAAGGAATATTGATAAAGTTGTGACAAAAGGAGAAATTGCTCATTAAGAGAAATTTCTCTTTTTGCCGCAATGTTTTCACGTCTACTTAAAAGGCGTCTGCTGTAGATGTGTTGCGTATGCAAACAGTTTAAATAATGTTCAATTCAGTGTAAGCGACTAGTTTTTAGAGTATTGATTGATTGATTGTTTGGTGTTTTACGCCGCTTTCAACAATGTTTCGGTTATATCACGGCGTTTCCAGGGTAAGTTACCAATACTAGTGGTCCATTTATTCTGACACCAGCCAGTCAGTCGTTATTCTAAGCCCGCAAGCATGAGCCAAGGACCATTACTTCAATTTTTATGAAGTTTTTGGTAAGACCCGGCCGGGGATATTTTTTTAGTTTTTAGAGTAAATACAATATACCGGTACATTGAAATGATAGGATATTCCGAAAATAGAGAATTCCAATTCGACGATTATTAGCGCAAAATATATATAACGTCGCTATATTATAATGTTATTAATTAGGTGATTTCATATTGGCCGAGTTATTTGTCCGAGGTATGCAGTATTGGCCTGAGCCCGAAGGGCGAAGGACAATACTGCTGACAGAGGACAAATGACTCGGCCAATATGAAATCACCTAATTAATAAGTATTTTATTAATCAACTTTTTTATAAATACATGAGTCTTTAGTTATAATCTTAAATAAACAATTAATGGTTAATATGGCGGAAAATATAAGTTAAAATCGGTTACTTTGTCAATTCAATGCGTTGATCTTTAAAAAAGACGGCTACCTAATTCATTTTTGTGTTCCACCATAAGGCGAGTTTCGACAGCCAATGAAAATGGTCCATTCCTCAGATTTCGTATTTGGCGAGTTTTGTAGCCAATGAAAACGGCAGAAATTCATATTGGCCGACTTGGTCCATATTAGGCGAGTTTTAGCAAATATTGTCTTCTTTTGTTCTGTATTAGCTCTACGGTTGTTCTAGTATCGCGTCAAATACGCAATAGTTAATTATTCTAACACTATTGACAATTTCCTTTCTATACACAAAGAAGGATTTGAGCGTGATCTAAATGCAGTATATCACTCTAAGTTTCCGGAACTATTTTTGGCTGTTGAAATTCCC
This sequence comes from Serripes groenlandicus, assembly GCA_031761405.1. Lineage (NCBI taxonomy): Eukaryota > Metazoa > Mollusca > Bivalvia > Cardiida > Cardiidae > Serripes > Serripes groenlandicus. The sequence continues at coordinate 35,768 of JASEVX010000623.1, forward strand.
TCCCGCGTATTTTTCATACAACGTTTCTAAGTGCGCATGCGTTACTACGTTGTCCTTGACATTTTATGAATGAAATCACGTGACGTAAACAAATCGTAGTAAATTGTTCCGTCAAATGGCCTCATCAATGCCTTACATGCCCGTTATAGGCGCCATATGCACAGCAAGACGATTAAAAGGTGATTGAGAGAGTAGTAAGCCATATCTTTGATGGTTTAGTTATGAAATGTGTGCTCCAATCTATTGAAACTGGGGAAACTACTACCAGATTTACACATGAAATAACTGAAAAGTCCAGCAGCAGTTATGGAGATTTGACTGATTTTCTCAGACAAGTAGCTGGTATTAGTGAAGAGGGACTTGAGCTTCTTGGATGAACCATTTGAAGTTGATGAAAACACCCTTCTTGGCGAAGCTGTTTATGCGCCTGGTGAAAGTTCTTCTAGAGGGATGATTGGCCCTGTCGAAAAGGAAAACCAGCCACCAAAGAGATTTAAACCTGCCACTGATACTGACATTAATCAGCTTAAAGCCCAAAATACAGAAATTACTACCGACAGACAAACAAAATGGGCTGTTAAACTGTTGAAAGGTATTTAAATATTCTTGCCAGTTCAACATATTTTTCATAAATCATCATAATATATGATCTCATTGTGAGTGATATAAAGGCTCGCATATCACGATTTGAGATTCATGTGTGTAGTAATTAATCACGAAGGCCGAATTTTTTCAGTCATATCACAGCGGTCAGTTCACCTACTCATAGGTTTCAAGATTTCTCACATTAGTACTCCCCACAACATACTCTCCAAGCAACTGGCTGCTTTTCCACATAAACTGTAAGCCCATTGGTGAAAGAAGAATGACACTTGTCACACTCAGAGTAACTTTTGTTAAAAGTCGGAAAGAATGTTAGCCAAACTGGGATTCGAACTCGCAACCTCTGCATTGAGAACCTGCATTAATACAGACTGAGCTACCGGGACTTGGACATTTGGAATATATAGGGAATATTATGTTGCGGTAGAGATATCGAATTAGATATTGTTACTATGAGGGGCATGGACAATTTATATCTCGCGAGACTGAAGTTTGAGATAGACATTAAATTGCCCATGTCGTGAGTAGACAATATCCAAAATTGGATTTCACTACTGAAATATAATTTTCCTGTTAGATCATATACCTTATACAACTTTTAAGAAAGAATAAAGATAACAATTTATACAATTTCTTTTATTCTAAATAACGAAATAACTAAATGTACACATAAAATAAAATTTCTGTGAATGTGAATGGTGTGATTCATATTTCAATGACGTGACATGATAATAAAAATTATGTCAGTGACGTAACTATATAACTATAATTGGTTCGGTACTTTTACCAAATCAAATACGGAATTTTAACCATTTTCCACATACATCTAATCTGTGACATTTGCAAAAGAAATCTTTTTGTTATATTAAATGATGCAAAAGGAAGGAAATATGTACAAATAAATTATAATGAGGCCGATAAAACACATCACGGTCTTGACTCTCATGAGAACTACAAGAAACCACGGATGTATGAAACTGATGATGAACACTTTTTGGTACTAATTGTTAGTACATGGCTAGAGGACGAACAGCGAAGATCCTGATAATACGCGATATGATCTGAATCTTCTCTGGTCGCACAGCCTAAGGTAGGCTTCCATACATGTGGTTTTGGCTCTAATAAACTTTAACTCTTATACATACGCTTTCTGACGACTTTGCTGCAATTTCAATGCTTTAATGCGGCCCTGTCAATGCGGTAATTTTCAATGCTTTTCATTATGACGTTACGTAACATTGTTATTACACTAGTTATATACCGAAACATATAGAATGACGTTATATCACGCTGGCGACGTCATTTATGATATAAATGCGTGTATTACATCGTCCTGCGTAAATGAAAATATGCATCCAAGTAATAACAGAAAATAGATGAAAAACATTGTAACAAAAGAAGAACTCACTCATTATAAGCAATTGTGCATGTTTTTTTTTAAATGCGCCTGATGCAGATGTGTCAATAAATCGTGTTTACATGTATGTTGGTAAAAGGTTCATGATATTATTTACACTGTGTACATGATTAAATGGTCCACGTCACATGACACTGAATCACGACCAATCGATGTTCCTATCAGTGTAGATCCATAATCGATTTTCAAAAATCTGATACGGATTATACCTAATTGCAAACTAAAGACTAATCGAACAAAGACTTGGAGCCTCAAGAGATCGGCTGTGACGAAACGCTTCATACGACAGTGTATAGTCCGTATGTGCATTGAACTGCCGTATAATGAATACATTAAAGGGTCCGTTTACATAGACCTATACAAAACATACGCTGACTTTGTTTTTTATTCATTATAACGACAGATCAACCTAGACGGACACTAATTTGACTCGTAAATGCCATTAATTTCAAGACAGTGTTCGTGTGTCGTTTCTGTTCAATCGGTAGCGACGCGGGCTGTCAGTCCAGGGGTTGTGAGTTCGAATCCCGGCTCGGCCACTTTCTCTCTGACGATTGACAAAAGTCAATGCGACATGCGTCATTTGTCTTCCACCAATGGGCTTAGTCTATGTGGAAAAGCAGCCAGTTGCTTGGGAAGATTGTTTTGTAGAGTACTGGTGTGAGAAAACCAGGAAATGCATGAGTAGGTGAACTGGCCGCCGTGATATAACTGAAAAATTGTTAAAAACGGCGTTAAAACGCCAATCAATCAATTAATCAATGCTAAAATCGAAAGCGTTTTTTGTGTGTGGCGCCTGAACTCAGAATGAAGAAAAAGAGAGATAACTAGCGTTAGACAAAAATAATTAGATATATCTAATGGTTATCCCCCTTTGTGGAAACGACGATGTTAGTTGTAGGGTCATTGATTGATTGATTGATTGATTGATTGGGGTTTAAGGCCATTTTTAACAATTTCTCAGTTATATCACGGCGGCCAGTTCTTCTACTCATGCATTTCCTGGTTTTCTCACACCAGTACTTCACACAACAATCTTCAAAAAAAAAACCTGGCTGCTTCTCCACAGAGACTTTAGTGTCATTGAACTGTCATGTATGGATATCTTGCTAGACTTCAAGGGCTAATACGCTGTCAAAGGGCAACCACGAGTAGGGATCATACCAGGAACCCCCATGTTAACCACCAGGCCAAGTCGGGCTTCTATTTCGACATATACATAGTGTGGTTTAAAAAGTATCGGTAGTATATTGTTCAGCCCATTCAATGTTGATTATATTTTAAAATGGAATTGTCCAGCTTCGAATTTGGAAGAGTCCATACTAAATTATAGAAATATCAAGATACAAATGTTGAGTTGAATAATCAGCAATATAGAGTCTGGGTCAAATTACACTAACCTTAATTAGTTCTAAGTAATACTTTAATACTATTAAGCATTTCTGAGCCGTCCCACGAGAAAACCAACATTGTGGACTCTACGTAAAGTATCGACCCGGATCAGTCTAAGCATACCGCGCAGGCTTATCTTGGCAGACACTTTTCCTGCGCAGGCTGACCTGGGTCGATACATTAAGCAGAGTCCACAACGTTGGTTTTCTCGTGGAACGGCTCATATCATCATTTGTGTTTCCCCTCACCTGTCTTAAAACATGAATGTTGGAATGAATTTAAGTTAAATGACTAAGTTGACATACATAGTAACCTAGCTGACGAACAATATTTGTTAAGAAATTAACTATTTTGGCCATTTTATTAGGGAAACAAAACTAATGAAATACGCTCTTAAGTATTTAAGAAATAAACTATTAGAAACCGTGGTTTATTGGCGAATAAACTATGGTTTGGAGTTCTGATGCGCAGGAATTAACCACGAAGGCCGTAGGCCTGAGCGGTTAATTAAACGCATCAGAACGAGAAACCATTGTTTATTCGCCAATAAACCACGGTTTTTGATAGTTCATTCCGATTCTAACATGACCCGACACCTTAACAAAGGGAAATAAATGCACTTTTAACCCACCAGTTTTACTTCCCTTAAAATGGGAGGACATGTGTCCTGTTCCATCAATTGTGACTACCCACTCCATTATACGCATAACTGCAGACAAAAACAATATGTATTGACATTGATAACAACATATCAACAACAACAAGTCTGTGCTGACCTGTTCTAAAAATAGAACTTGAATACACGTCACTTCCGTCAATGATTACACAGCTCTGTTATTTCAAAGGTAAATCTTGTGGCCACCGGCTTGGTAGGGCCAATTGATTCTAACGCATTTTCTCACAAGTCCGTCAGTGACATGTTTAATAATTCTCCATTGCCCATCTAACGCCTGGCTGTACAAATAGCCCCAATAGGTGTCATGTACGGTAGATTTATCGAGTCAGCCATTGCAGACGACGTAGTATACTATACATGTTTCTTTACATTACGTGACGCTGAATGACAGGCTTATACGCGGGGGCATAACTAGAATAGCCAATGTGAAAAGTAGTGCATTTCCATTGGTTATTGACGAATAATCAACGGTTACTTTCTTCGCTCTCTATAGGCAAGGAAAACAACGTCATGTTAGAATTAACTATAACTTAGCGCTACGTATCGTTGGCGGAGATGGGTCCTCGTTCCCTGGATCTGGTTAAATTCTTTCTGGTGACATAGGCTTCACGTTATCGTTTCTAGTTGTTAAATGGCTTGTAGAAGGGC